>JBBDGP010004649.1:0-149852 GCA_037952835.1 Lithobates septentrionalis
GCTCTCCAGAAGCCTGGGTTTGGCTCGGCTCTCCAGAAGCCTGGGTTTGGCTCGGCTCTCCAGAAGCCTGGGCTGGGTTTGGCTCAGCTCTCCAGAAGCCTGGGCTGGGTTTGGCTCGGCTCTCCAGAAGCCTGGGCTGGGTTTGGCTGGGCTCTCCAGAAGCCTGGGCTGGATTTGGCTGGGCTCTCCAGAAGCCTGGGCTGGGTTTGGCTGGGCTCTCCAGAAGCCTGGGCTGGGTTGGCTGGGCTCTCCAGAAGCCTGGGCTGGGTTTGGCTGGGCTCTCCAGAAGCCTGGGCTGGGTTTGGCTGGGCTCTCCAGAAGCCTGGGCTGGGTTTGGCTGGGCTCTCCAGAAGCCTGGGCTGGGTTTGGCTGGGCTCTCCAGAAGCCTGGGCTGGGTTTGGCTGGGCTCTCCAGAAGCCTGGGCTGGGTTTGGCTGGGCTCTCCAGAAGCCTGGGCTGGGTTTGGCTGGGCTCTCCAGAAGCCTGGGCTGGGTTTGGCTGGGCTCTCCAGAAGCCTGGGCTGGGTTTGGCTCGGCTCTCCAGAAGCCTGGGCTGGGTTTGGCTCGGCTCTCCAGAAGCCTGGGCTGGGTTTGGCTCGGCTCTCCAGAAGCCTGGGCTGGGTTTGGCTCGGCTCTCCAGAAGCCTGGGCTGGGTTTGGCTCGGCTCTCCAGAAGCCTGGGCTGGGTTTGGCTCGGCTCTCCAGAAGCCTGGGCTGGGTTTGGCTCGGCTCTCCAGAAGCCTGGGCTGGGTTTGGCTCGGCTCTCCAGAAGCCTGGGCTGGGTTTGGCTCGGCTCTCCAGAAGCCTGGGCTGGGTTTGGCTCGGCTCTCCAGAAGCCTGGGCTGGGTTTGGCTCGGCTCTCCAGAAGCCTGGGCTGGGTTTGGCTCGGCTCTCCAGAAGCCTGGGTTTGGCTCGGCTCTCCAGAAGCCTGGGTTTGGCTCGGCTCTCCAGAAGCCTGGGTTTGGCTCGGCTCTCCAGAAGCCTGGGTTTGGCTTGGCTCTCCAGAAGCCTGGGCTGGGTTTGGCTCGGCTCTCCAGAAGCCTAGGCTGGGTTTGGCTCGGCTCTCCAGAAGCCTGGGCTGGGTTTGGCTCGGCTCTCCAGAAGCCTGGGCTGGGTTTGGCTCGGCTCAGTTTAGCTGGAACAATCCTCATTTGCTGTGCTGATTATTTCCAACAATAAGAGCTGAAAACAGGCACTTGGCTGAATAAGACACATCAGTGACACCATGGTGTGTAATCGCTTTACAATTCACATGTCTGAGCACATGGATCTGTTTGTACGTTCGGTGATCCGGTACATTTACATATTTATAAGGTGACGGTCGTTTCTGAGTGTTTTGTGGAAAGGTTTATAGGAGGGAGGCGGAGACTCTGGAAAAAGCCACGTTTCTTTACCTGACATTCATTCTTTAGTGTTGTATTTCAGTGACCGGTTCATATTAAAGTATATCGAAGTCCAAGAACAGAAACGACCAGTCCCTAGATGTGATGTCTGCTTTAGTTGTCCTCATTTTCCTTTTTTCACCTGTTGATCCTCCCAGTAACACACCCGGGTGACAACGCTGACTGTATTGTGTCTGTGGAGGGGCAATGTTGTCCCCCTAGGACCGGACTAGCACAGCCCTCAATGCACGCGGTATGAATGACCCCGTATGGGTGCTCAACCTGTGGGCCCTCCAGCTGCTGAGGAACTACAAGTCCCATCATGACTCTGCCTTTGGCAGTTGTGCTTGTAACTATCAGCGGCTTGCAATGCCTCATGGGACTTGTAGTTCTGCAGCAGCTGGAGGGTCACAGTTTGAGAACCCGGGCCTGGGAGTGCAGCAGCGCACTGAATTTCTGGCAGGATGAACAGGTTTATTTTTTGCACTTTTTGAACAGATATAACAAAATCCTACACACATACACTACTGCCACCTGAATGTTGCACGGATTATGGTGCGACTTGCTGGTGATTTGCTTGCGGCTTGAGTGCTAGTTTGATGAATGTTTCGGGAATACCTGGGTAATCTTCCTGTAGTGTCTAATCCAAATCCCATCAATAGGGATGAGGAGGCGACTTCCATTAAAGTTTATGGGCACAAGTCGCATAGAAGTCGTACAGGAACCTTTTGTACAGTCAGAGCGTCTCCAGTAGTGCTAATTGGGACGGCTCTCATTGACTAACATGGGATTTCACATGTCATGTGACTTGGAGTCTCACAAATCGGATCCCAGCAGTGTGAACCCCGAGCCTCAGACCAAAAGGGAGTGATTAGGCTCCTTTCAAGCTTGTGAGACACAACTTCAATGCCAGAGAGTTAGGGCTCCTCTTTACATTAGTGCATCTCCAAAGTCGCAAACTTCCATTGCGACTTTGGAGTGACTTTTGGTGCCCCTTTCATCTGACTTTACATTCTCTGGACCAAAGTCGCATCAAAAGTCAGACCAAAGTAGTGCTGCAATCTTTTCTGATGTCGCAGGGACTTCTGTAGTGTCAGTAGGAACGGCTTTCATAGACATACATTGAATTTCACATGTCCTGCGACTTGGGGGTCTCAAGTAGGATCCCAAGTCGCAGAAGCCTTTGTTCACACTGCTGCGGCTTCGAATCCGACATCCCGCGTGACTTCAAAGCTTGCATACGACTTCTTTAACAGCAGTGCTGAGCCGGGCTGTGGCCCGTCCCTGGCAGCGGTGAGCGGGGCCGTGGACCCGTCCCTGGCAGCGGTGAGCGGGGCCGTGGACCCGTCCCTGGCAGCGGTGAGCGGGGCCGTGGACCCGTCCCTGGCAGCGGTGAGCGGGGCCGTGGACCCGTCCCTGGCAGCGGTGAGCGGGGCCGTGGACCCGTCCCTGGCAGCGGTGAGCGGGGCCGTGGACCCGTCCCTGGCAGCGGTGAGCGGGGCCGTGGACCCGTCCCTGGCAGCGGTGAGCGGGGCCGTGGACCCGTCCCTGGCAGCGGTGAGCGGGGCCGTGGACCCGTCCCTGGCAGCGGTGAGCGGGGCCGTGGACCCGTCCCTGGCAGCGGTGAGCGGGGCCGCGCCCCCGTCCCTGGCAGCGGTGAGCGGGGCCGCGCCCCCGTCCCTGGCAGCGGTGAGCGGGGCCGCGCCCCCCGTCCCTGGCAGCGGTGAGCGGGGCCGCGCCCCCCGTCCCTGGCAGCGGTGAGCGGGGCCGCGCCCCCCGTCCCTGGCAGCGGTGAGCGGGGCCGCGCCCCCCGTCCCTGGCAGCGGTGAGCGGGGCCGCGCCCCCCGTCCCTGGCAGCGGTGAGCGGGGCCGCGCCCCCCGTCCCTGGCAGCGGTGAGCGGGGCCGCGCCCCCCGTCCCTGGCAGCGGTGAGCGGGGCCGCGCCCCCCGTCCCTGGCAGCGGTGAGCGGGGCCGCGCCCCCCGTCCCTGGCAGCGGTGAGCGGGGCCGCGCCCCCCGTCCCTGGCAGCGGTGAGCGGGGCCGCGCCCCCCGTCCCTGGCAGCGGTGAGCGGGGCCGCGCCCCCCGTCCCTGGCAGCGGTGAGCGGGGCCGCGCCCCCCGTCCCTGGCAGCGGTGAGCGGGGCCGCGCCCCCCGTCCCTGGCAGCGGTGAGCGGGGCCGCGCCCCCCGTCCCTGGCAGCGGTGAGCGGGGCCGCGCCCCCCGTCCCTGGCAGCGGTGAGCGGGGCCGCGCCCCCCGTCCCTGGCAGCGGTGAGCCGGCTGTCTCGCAGAGCTCTTCCCTGTCTCTGCTTCCCTCCAGCAGCTGAACTTTAGATCGATCTGCAGAGGACGGAGAGCAGCTGCCTGGCAGCGGTGGCTCATCACACAGGATGTCAGTTAGGACTGCCGCTTCCTCCCCGGATGGCTGTGAAGTGTATCAGCCTGCCAGCGGGGGAGTCGCAGCTGCCAGACTCCTGTGTTTCCTCCGCTGCCCACACAGCCAGCCTCTGCCCGCTCACTTCTCATTCAACTGCTCTCTAGAAATAGGAAGAGGGGCCGCAACCCCGTCTGCTGCGCCTGCACACCACCGGGGAACAGGGAAACATGGAGGGCAGACGCCGGATGACTTGTATGGGGGGGCGGCTTAGAGAATTGGAGTCCAGGGAGGTGTAAAAATAACAATGAATCTCAAAGTCTGAGCAACAAAAAAAAAACCTTCTCTGCCCCGTCATTGGTGTCAGTGGGAGGAATAGTGCCCCATGGTTGGTGTCAGTTGGAGGAATAGTGCCCCATGGTTGGTGTCAGTTGGAGGAATAGTGCCCCATGGTTGGTGTCGGTGGGAGGAATAGTGCCCCATGGTTGGTGTCGGTGGGAGGAATAGTGCCCCATGGTTGGTGTCGGTGGGAGGAATAGTGCCCCATGGTTGGTGTCGGTGGGAGGAATAGTGCCCCATGGTTGGTGTCGGTGGGAGGAATAGTGCCCCATGGTTGGTTGTCGGTGGGAGGAATAGTGCCCCATGGTTGGTGTCAGTTGGAGGAATGGTGCCCCATGGTTGGTGTTGGGATGTAAGAGTTCAGTTTTTACTGCATTTTTTCATGCGCTGCATTCTGGGGGGGAGGGGAGGAGGACTCCTGGTCACCTTCATGGGGTGTTCTGTAGTCCTAACACACTTTTGGTCCCAGGGGTGACAAAGCTGCTCCTCCATGGATACAGTATGGCGGTTGAGCGTTGTCACCTTAGGACAGGAAGTGTTGCTGGCAGGATCACCAGATATAAAAGGGAAGAGCCTGAAACATGAAATGTAATGCAGCCGCCTCATCTGAGGTCTCCAGTTTATTCCATCTTCCATCTTCTTGTTCTTCGGTTTAGGAGCAGGTGAAGAGAACCTGTCGTGTTTTTTCTCAGAATGACGGTCCGGTGTCCGGGTGGCGTGGACTTGTTCTGCTCTAGTAACGCTTCACCTTTTCAGGATATTTTTAGAAATGTTGTTCTTCTTGTCACTCGGTAATGTCCCCTCCCGGAGTTTCCAGGAGAAGTTTATTGGCGCTGTGTGACGGGCGGTCATGCGTTGCTGTGATTGTGTACAGAGTGGCGATGGCAACCAGGAAGTCCAACCGTCATTGTAATGTTCAGCGGCTGCTCGGTGTGCCATCAGATGGCCCGGCTCCCGGGTGACAACATACACCTCCTACCTACCTACCTACCTACCTGCTAAAGGGGTGACATGTCACTATATACAGCAACATTAAAGTTGGAAAAAAAAAAAACCCTTTATCGTTAAAAAGCCACCTTTGAGCTCCAATCGGTGCCTAGAGTGGTATTTCATCAGTCTGCTGTAGCCAGATGACGACCCGCTGTGCGGGTTCTGGCCCCTGTGCGAGGGCTCCTGTGGGGGGGGGATCTGACCACTGCAAGGGCTCCTGTGGGGGGGTCTAGCCCCTGTGCGAGGGTTCCTGGGGGGGGGGGGTCTGGCCCCTGTGCGAGGGCTTCTGTGAGGGGGTCTAGCCCCTGTGGGATCTGGCCGCTGTGCGAGGGCTCCTGTGGGGGGGATCTGACCGCTGTGCAAGGGCTCCTGTGGGGGGGGGGGGGGGGCGGGCCCCTGTGTGTGAGGGCCCCTGTGTGAGGGCTCCTAGGGGGGAGGGGGTCTGGCCCCTGTGCGAGGGCTTCTGTGAGGGGGTCTAGCCCCTGTGGGATCTGGCTGCTGTGCGAGGGCTCCTGTGGGGGGGGGGGGGCCCTGTGTGTGAGGGCCCCTGTGTGTGAGGGCCCCTGTGGGGTCACGAGTAATTTCCTCCTTTTTTTTTAATGCTTTTACACCTCTGTGTTGTGGATGGTGGACCTCATCCTTCTGCTTTCTCTTCCAGGCTTCCGATGTCCTATATGCTCCAAGGCCGTGGCCTCTGATGAAATGGAGATGCACTTTATTATGTGTCTAAGTAAACCTCGGCTGTCCTATAATGGTACGTACCTCCTATATTCATTAATGTGCTACACCTGGATTTAATGTTCTTCTCTTCTCATTTAAAGCCTAAGTAGTTTGCTTTTTTTTTTCCTACAATCCATCTCCCCATGTACCAGTATACCATTAATGTACCTTGTGTGCAGAAAAATAAAAGCTTTCTTTGATTTTTAGAACAAGGCCTTACCTTAGCCCTGCTGTGTTCATAGAGAACTTCATGACTTCCTGGTATGTAGATTTAGGACAGAGAAACCAGTAAGACACAGGAATATGTTTACCAGCTGACCTCCTTGGCACCACCCCCTGCACTCATCCACTAGGTTTGCACGGCATCCCTCCAGGCATGAATCTGCCTGCCTTGTCAATGTAGGCTGTTACAGCTTCTATGTATAGACGGCATCCCCAGCATCCCTCCAGAGGGGCCCAGGCCGCATGATGAACTCTCTAGGGCTGCGGGGCGGACACCTCTGATGTAGTGCAAGGGCTAGCCTGATTAGATGGAGTGAATGGATAGATGCACCATGTTTGACATCGGTTCCACTCATTGGTTCTCCAGCAACCCCCATTGGAAACTGCCAGACATTTGTGACACCATGCAGCTTATGGTGTCATGCAGCCTCCCCTGTACATAAATGCACCGAGTATTTCCCAGTCAGGCTTTACAAATACGAGACGGAGACGGTGTGGAAGAACGGAGGGGCAATGTGATATGGATGGTGTAATGTTTCCAATGCTGATTGCTGCACAGCTGGAGTGTGGACACTTATGGGGGGCTTCCAAAGAAAGGGGATAACGCTTGGATAGAACCCCACACATCTTGGCAGCGTTACTACAATAGAATCTATTACATTGGACACGTCTTCCTGCGTTCTGTTCTTCTATCGTAGTGTTTCCTCAGCTGGGGATCCACAAAGGTTCCACCCCAGGGGCTGCCATTGCAGCAGATTTATATTCGCCCAGTGATAGCCTTAGACCCCTTTCACACTGGAGGCAGTTTTCAGGCGTTTTACCGCTAGAAATAGCTCCTAAAAACTGCCTCCTATGCCGCCTGAATGTGACTGGGGGAGGGGCGGTCAGCTTGCGAGACGTTAGAAAAAGTCCTGCAAGCAGCATCTTTGGGGCGGTTTGGGAGCGCTCTATACACCCCTCCTCTACCACCCCTGCCCATTAAAATGAATGGGCAGCACTTCCAAAGTGACTTAGAAGTGCCGCAAAACGGGTGCTTTTAACCCTTTGGGGTTAAAAGCGCCCCGCTAGCGGCCAAAAAGCGCAGCTTCAACAGCGCTAAAGCAATCAGCGCTTTAGCGTTAACGTGGCCATGGCCCCAGTGTGGAACTGGGCTTAGTCTTTCCCCAACAGCTACATCTGAGTCCTGCCAGGCTCGGTCCACCGGGCCATGTGCCTAAAGTTCTGGCTCTTGCTGTCGGCACGCTGAGTTTGCAGCACCAGACAAGACGAGCAGCAGGCGTTTCCTGGGATCTGGGTATACGGCGGTAGTTGTGTAAACGTTCCTGTGTATGGATGTACAACGCTTCCAAGGATGTTCGTCTGTATTAGTGGTGCACCAAATAAATTCCGGTACTGAAATTGAAAATTTAGGATGCACTTGCCCGTAAAACCGAAATGGATGTTTTTAAATTTTATAAATGTGGCTGGTGTCTTTGCAGTGAGGTCAGTGGGGCGTGTCTTTGCAGTGAGGTCAGTGGGGCGTGTCTTTGCAGTGAGGTCAGTGGGGGCGTGTCTTTGCAGTGAGGTCAGTGGGGCGTGTCTTTGCAGTGAGGTCAGTGGGGCGTGTCTTTGCAGTGAGGTCAGTGGGGCGTGTCTTTGCAGTGAGGTCAGTGGGGCGTGTCTTTGCAGTGAGGTCAGTGGGGCGTGTCTTTGCAGTGAGGTCAGTGGGGGCGTGTCTTTGCAGTGAGGTCAGTGGGGGCGTGTCTTTGCAGTGAGGTCAGTGGGGGCGTGTCTTTGCAGTGAGGTCAGTGGGGGCGTGTCTTTGCAGTGAGGTCAGTGGGGGCGTGTCTTTGCAGTGAGGTCAGTGGGGGCGTGTCTTTGCAGTGAGGTCAGTGGGGCACAGCATGCCATTATCAGCCTATTGGCAAGACGCTGATAACCCTATTTTTGGCTGATAATTCAGCGGGTGATATGTTGATGTATAAATGGGGGGTGTCTACACAAGTGCCCTCATATACCTGTGTACAGCCATTGGTTATCTAGAGGGGGCTCTGGGGTGGGGAAATGCACCCCAATTTTATGTTTTGCAGCCCCAGGCGCCTGTGTGCGTTTTACCTGAGTGCACTTGTTTGGTGTGGCGCATGCAGAGCAATTGGTGTTCTTGCATTGATCAGCGCAGTACAATGCACCTGCCATTATCCAGCCCTGACTGCACCTCCTATAATGCATCCGCAAAGCACAGGGTTCCCATTTCCTTCCAGATATTGGAAAAATCTACCAATTTTATCATTTGGCTACAAGAGTTGAGATCCGACAAGGGCCAGGAAAGCATGCTAGTTCTTGTAGTCCTTCAGAAGCCACAGCTGTGTTAGTCCCAGTGTAAATTGGTACTTTTGTAGAAGGGGGTCTCAGCGAGGGGCGGGGCAGTGACACACAGCGTCCTCTTTTTCCCCAGATTAATACCTGTCCTGTATGTATGTCAGTGACTCCAGTTATGTCTACATGACGAGTGACAACCACAAATTGTTCAGCTGTTGCTTTCATTGCCAAATTCTATTCTAGGCCCTTCAGGGGGGCCAGACTGACTGACCCAGTAACCCCTCCGCCATGAGACCCAGCCTCATCATACAGGAATGCTCACTGTACATGGGCTGTCACTGTGTATTAAAGGGAGTGTGTGTGTGTGTGTAATATATATGTAGTATCGGTTTCCGGCAAGTGCATCCTGAATTTTTTGTTTCGGCACCAAAATTTTCACTTTCGGTGATATATAGATATAGATAGATATTTATAGAGAGATATATATATATATATATATATATATATATATATATATATATAATGTGTGCACCAGAAATGAAAATTATATTATGGTAGAGTCCACAAACTATGGGATATACAGTATTTCCTAAAAGTAAGTACACCCCTCACTCACATTTGTGTAAATATTTCCTTCTATCCTTTCATGTGACAACACTGAAGAAATGACACTTGTCTACAATGTAAAGTACTGAGTGTACAGCTTGTATAACAGTGTAAATTTGCTGTCCCCTCAAAATAACTCAACACACAGCCATTCATGTCTAAACCGCTGGCAACAAAAGTCAGTACACCCCTAAGTGAAAATGTCCATATTGGGCCCAATTAGCCATTTTCCCTCCCCAGTGTCAAGTTTAGTGCACGTGCTCAGCGTCATATCCAGAGGTTGTCTTTGGGAAATAGACGTATGAGGGCTGCCAGCATTGCTGCAGAGGTTGTAGGGGTGGGGGGTCAGCCTGTCAGTGCTCAGGCCATACGCCGCACACTGCATCAAATTGGTCTGCATGGCTGTCGTCCCAGAAGGAAGCCTCTTCTAAAGATGATGCACAATTATGACGATGATGGAATTGGCTACAAGTGTATGATGTCATAGTTCAGTCTTTACATTTTTTTAAAATAAAAGGTACCGGTCTGTATGTGTTGTAATAACGGAAGCCCTTTGTTTCTGCAGATGACGTGCTGACGAGGGACGCCGGCGAATGTGTCATCTGCCTGGACGAACTCTCACAAGGGGACACGATAGCCAGACTACCCTGTCTGTGCATTTACCACAAGAGGTACCGGATCCGCTCTCTCTGTAGACACATCGGTGCTGGTCCAGGCGTGTCTTCTGATTTCTGCTCTTGTACTAGCGTGTGCATTGACACTGATTAAAGTGGAATTCCAAACTAAACTTTCTGTAAATGCTGGTAAAGTTAGAACCTCTGTCAGAAATTCACCGTGCCGACCCTTCCCCACTCTATAACCGGAGGGAATCAAATTTGGTCAAAGCAGTCACATGGCGACACTGATCAATCAGAATTGCTCTGATCCCTCCCAGAAGCCCTACAGAAAGGGAAGAAGAGCGGGAATATCAAATCCCCGGACCACTGCACCAGCTGCAGGGGCACCGACAGCTCATTACCCATGGGGGCAAGTGCAGCGGGGACCAGGTGGGGGGGGTTTGTAGGACAGGCGTCGCTAAATGGCAGACCCTGATCCGGATCTAGACTAGGTTACTGACCTTTCCAGATTGCGGTGGTCGCCACTTAAGGGCCATCTCTTTCCCCACCCTCCACCACTGTCATTTAGAGAAGGGCACAGCACACTGGGCGGGGGGGGGGGGGGGGGCCAGCACACTGGGCGGGGGGGGGGCCAGCACACTGGGCGGGGGGGGGGCGGGGCAGCACACTGGGCGGGGGGGGGCCCAGCACACTGGGGGGGGGGGCACAGCACACTGGGCGGAGGGGGGGCACAGCACACTGGGCGGGGGCTTCCCAAGTTAACTTTCAAGTTAGGACGCAGGACGGGGCTAGCCACCAGTTACCAGCTTGTGATTTATGAAACGTTCTCTCCAGCAGGTCCTGCCCACTAAGCAGTGCTGCTGTGCCTCCCGCCCTCCACTCTTCTGTGTGCCCCTGTGAGGTGGTAGAGTTAAGGGACTAGGGCAGGGCTATGGGGGGGGGGGGGGGCAGGGCTGTGAAAGATGGGGGGGCAGTGGGTGAAGGGGGGGTAAAGGAGGACCCTGATGTAGGGGAGAGGCCTTGAAGGGGAGCCAAGTAAGACACTGATGTGGGTGGGGGGTAAAAGGGGACAGAGAAGGACACTGATGTGAAGGGGAACAAAGTAGGACATCCCAGTGATGTTGGTGAGGGGGTGATGTGAACTGGGGCAGAGGACTTTACTGTTGGGGGCCTGTTGAGAAGGGGTTTGAGAACACCGCTGTTAATGAAAAGGACTGTGATGTGAAGGGGGTTAAGTGTATTACTGTGATGTGAAGTGGGGGGCTGTGATGTAAAGGGGGGGGGCTGTGATATGAGCGGCGCGGAGGACACTGATGCAAGAATATTTAGGTGTGGAGGAACTCTGGAATGGCTGCAGTGGATTTGCTCGCAGGGTGTATACAGAAAAGCAAGCGTCCTGCAGCTGTGAGGTGTATTGCGATCCTTCCACTTCTGTCTTAGCAGCTGTCCAGGCAACGCGTTTCGAGGCACTTCCCCTTTTGCCTAGTCTCAAGCCTTTTAGCAGATTCCACAGGCTTTCACACCACTGCGGAGTAGGACTGCATTCTTCAGTCACATGGTTATGTACTGTGCAACCTCCCTCTCAGGATGTTTGCACAAACTTGGGCGGTGCTTAAATCAGACACGCCTCTGCAGCCAGTGTTGCACGTCAGTCCTGCGTATCGGGAAAATGGGGAGGTGTAAGGTGTGGGGTTTTATTTAGCGGAAGTCATTTGGAAAGACAATCTAGCGGGAGAGAGATGATCTTCAGATGGGGGAAGGGGTTAATCCCGCCCGTGTTCTCATCGCTTTCTATCTTTGTTATCTCAGTCGCTTCCCCTGTAATTTGGCTGCCATTAGTCAGCAGAGTTCTCACCGCTGTGCCGGGCGCATCGCCTGTGTCTAGTTGTCCTGGTTACTTGGCGTTCATCCCGGCTTGGTGTGCCCCGTTGTTACTGTAGTAACCTGACTGCTGGAAGCCGTCTCCTGTCAGGGACCGGCCCGGAGGGGGGCGAGGGGGTAATTACTGACAAGTAATCCGCTGTGCTGGGCACATTAACTCCTCCAGTGCTGGGTCACTTCTGTTTTTAACTGCTTATAGGAAAAGTGCTTAAAAGTGACCCCGTCACCTGACTAATCATTTCAACAGGCTTAGGCTCCATTCACATCTCTGCATTCCGAATTGTGGCGATTTGCGATAGCGGCAAATCGCAGGGCGCCTGTGCGTAGCCCAGTCAATTTCAATAGCACCCCAAACCTGGTGCTATTTTATTTCTTTTTTCCCGCCTTTCGTCTGGCAGCAATTGTGGTAAAATTGCGCTAACAGAATCGCGGAATGCTTTTCACCCAAAAGAAGTCCACAAGCTTCTTTTGGGGCGAAGGGCGTCCTGTGATTTTACCGTGATTATCGCCCCCATACGTCAAGATGTGAACGGAGCCTTAATGCCCAGCTCCATTGGGCAAAAAAAAAAAAAATCAACCCCTGCAGTAGCGCCCCCACATGCCCCACCGCAAGCATTAATTGCTCGTTATGCCTCAGGGAACGTGTCAGTCCGGCCCGCCATGACCTTTTTTTTTTTCCAGCCTGAAAGCTGTTCCACCTCCTGCTTTTGCCCTCCGCTCACCACTGTCACTGTCAGAAGCCGCCTGTATTTATCCTCTTGGTGACTCCCACTGGTCCCTGCCTGCTCTGCGCTCACAGCTGGGACAAGGGCGATGCGGGTGCAGTGAGATGATTTTTCGGGGGGGGGGGGGGGGGGTGTGAGGGATGTGAAGGAAGATGTGTGCAGGGATGGCGGAGAGTGGTGCAGAGGTCAGAGCTGAGAAGGGGTGGAGTTGAGATGTGGACAGCCTGTGAAAGAGAACTGGACCCTGCACTCTGTGCATAGCACACCCCTGAATGCTGCACTCAGTGCGTAGCGCGCCTCTGAACTCTGCATATTGCGCACCCCCTGAGCTTTGCGCTCTGTGCGTAGCTCACCCCCCTAGCACTACTGATTTTTATTTCCCCTTTAGGAACCTTCCCTTGTGTACACTTACAAAAGTCATGAGACTGTTGGATGCCGATATCTTAGATGTGACGTCAGCAGCCCAAGCAGACTCGAGTGACGCGCTATAGTAGTCCCCTTCACATCTTCCTTGGCAGCTACACAAAAGATTTTGAAGGAGGTGGTGGAGGAGCTGGGCCAGCACAGTAATTGCACAAGTAGGGACACTACATCTGTTTTACAGGTGTGCAGGCAGCAGATTTCAGATAATAGTTCGGATTTAGAAGTACAACACAATGTCTTTGGGCATCTGGGTGGTGTACAGGTTTTGGAGATGAGGAGGGCTGACCTTTTGGGGTCTACACAGCTGTTCAGGTCAGCCACTTAGAAAGTCATGAAGTCAGACAGTCAGGCAGCTGACATTTTCAGGGGGGGGGAGTAAGTCTTTGTGTGGTGCCATGGCTAGAGAGGTGGGATACCGGTGAGGTGTGGTGTCGATGCCAGTGAGGTGGGATGCAAAGGCCAGTGAGCTGTGGGGGGGTGCCGTTGCCGGCGTGGTGAGGTGCCGTTGCCAGGGAGGTGGGATGCCAAGCCCAGTAAGATAAGGTGAGGTGCCGTTGTCATGGAGGTGGGATGCCATGGCTGGTGGGTAATGGTCCGTACTGTTGCTCTCATCGGGCAGCTTATTTCCTGCATATCTTTATCTCCTACACTGAGGACTGTATGGTCTGACGGGGTTCTTGTCTCTTCCAGCTGTATAGATTCCTGGTTTGAAGTGAACAGGTGTTGTCCGGAACATCCTTCTGATTGACTGGCAGCCACTCTATCTGGCTTTATTTTAAGGTGAGTACAGGTCACCCCCTCGCTGCACTGCACAGGTTTTTTTGCCAGGCTCAGAGCCAGCTCTAGGCCTTTTTTATTGACCGGTTAGGGCGGTGTAGCCAGTATGTAGGCTCCACTGGGGCTACTCAACGTCGGTGAAATGGTTCAGTGTAAGCTGTGCTCGTCTCATCCATTGAGGGACATAGGAAGGCTTTACCCTTCATGCTATACTGCCACCTACAGGAGGATAGGACACTGTACACCAGCTCAAGATAACCACTTTCACTACCAGCATGCCTTCGTTTCTGGTAGTGTCCGAGGAGGAAGGACGTCTTTTCAGCTGTCTTGTATTAAGAGCTTTCTTCTTGTGTTTTTTTTTTTTTTTTTTGCCCTTTTAAAGCTGTTCTCTACATCACTGCTGGAGCTTCATATCTGATTGCATCCAGAGTGGTTGTCCTCAGCCTGGAAGTTACATTTGGGTGCTGGGTTTAGTGCTTTCCAGGTGTGCTTAATCTTTTTTTTTTTTGTAGTCCTTGGTGGGGCAAAGGTCACACCCTTTTGTGTTTTGTGTTCATGCTGGTGGTGGTAGTAGGGAATATCTTGGATCTTTGTTTTTGTTTTTTTCCCATCAGTGTCTGATCCTTCTGTACATTAAAGTATATACATTGAAGGGTTAGAGACCTCTGATGTCTCTCAATGGACTTCAAGTGTTTTACGGTATATAGAAAAATCCTTTTTATTGTAGATTGGATCCATGGTCCCAGGCGGGGTCTGTAGTTGGCCAACACAAGGGCAGCCCTTATGGCTAAGTAGTGAGCACCCTTGCCTTATTCATATATATTTATATTATAGCCATCTTCACCTCTTGTCATCTGCCGCAAGCATATATGTGGCTCTGTGTAAACCACTTACCATGCTGAGAGCGCGCTCCCAGAACGGTAGCTATTGGGAGATCCGTATACTTGCGACTTGCGATCGGGGGCTTTCTGATCATGTGACAGCCAATCACAAGTCACATGACCCGTATACTTGCCTCTGCCTCCCCGGAGTTTAGAACTCTTAAAAGGGGTTTTAAAGGCAGAAGGTGCATTCTACGCATTAAGATAAAAAGCCTTCTGTGTGCAGCAGCCCCCCTAATACTTAACTGAGCCCCATCTTTATCCAGCAATGTTGCACGGGAGCCTCGGCTGGCTGGGACTCTGTCCTCATTGGCTGAGACACAGCAGTGGGTGCCATGGACTCCGCCGCTGTCAGTCAGTGAACCAATGAGGAGAGAGGGCGGGGCCGAGCTGCGGCTGCATGCCTGAATGGACACACAGAGCAGCGGCTCGGCCGGGGTGTTCCCATAGCAAGCTGCTCGCTGTGGGGGAAACTCGGCAGGAGGGAGGGGCCAGGAGAGCTGGTAAAGGACCCGAGAAGAGGAGGATCGGGGCTGCTCTGTGCAAAACCATTACACAGAGCAGGTGTGTAGGACATGTTTGTTAAAAAAAAAAAAAAAAGACCTTAATATCACTTTAAAGGGCTGGGAGGTATTCGGCGTGAAGGGATTAAACAGGATCTTCAATCTGTTAAAAAAAAAAAATAGATCAAAAGCCACAAAATACTGTAGCTCCTGATTAAAGAATTGTTCCAGGCATGGTATACTTAGTTACATTGTTCCAGCTTGGACCTATATAACTATGTACTATACCTGGCCAATGCCCCTGGAGGCTGAAAATCCCTGTAGTAGACAATGCTACTACAGTGATCTCCACTTCCAGGTCCTGTGCAGAGCGGCCGGTCTGATGCAGGAGGTTGGCTGCTGTGGACAGGCTCCATTCAGAGAATAGAAAGAATTCTGTGATTGGACGATTCGGGGTGGTGTCATCCCTTTTTTCAATCTGTCATCTATCAAAAACTTGGAATTTTTTTGTGCTACCCGTACACTTTGCTAATAGAGGAAGCAAAGAAAATACGTTATTTTAAATATAAAGGACCACGTGAGTGCACAGGAGCTTGTCTATTGGCTGAACGCGGTCACATGAGGACGGGAGGCGGGGATTGAGGGGTTTAAAGTGAACCTGTTTTGCCTGCCTCAGAAGATTACAGGTCTTCTCTATTGTACCTAATTATTATTTTGTAAATTTCCATGTTTGTTTCGCTGTTACTATCAATGCTGTCTAAGTCACTGACGCCGTTTTTGTCTTGCAGATTACTGGGTCTCGCCCGCTTTAGGATCACAGAGGTCGTTCTCCACGTCCTCTCCGGGATGTCTAAACTGCTTTACACACACACATGTCCCCTCTTTCATGCGTTCCCTGCGTAATCCAGACCGGGAGATCCGGGGAATGGCAAAAGCCAAACTGAAGCCTCTTTACTATCATCTTTTTAGTCCAGCCGGGGGAGAAGCCGCAAGAGGTGCAATCTTCTGCGCAGCCCAGCTATCGTTCCTCCCAAAGGTGGACAACACCAAGAGGTCTTTAGATCGGCGTCTTTCTTTCTTGTTTTTTTTTTTTTTTTTTTTTTTTTTTTTTTTTTACGAGGGACTGAGCCCACGCAGTATGAGGACCCTGCCCACGTTTAGCCCTTTCACTGCTATCGGACACAGCAGGGCGCGTTGTATAATGTGACGCCACGACGGACACTGAGGGAGGAGTTGTGTAATGTGACGCCACGACGGACACAGAGGGAGGAGTTGTATAATGTGACGCCACAACGGACACGTACTTTTTATTTCCTTGGCAATTTGCACTGAACATTTGGAGTTTATAAGGGCACGGAGACACCCTGCCTGCGTGCAGCGGTCTAGAGTCGGAGGACTGCGCGCACTATGGCATGCTTGCGGATAGACTTTTGGCAGCAAGCTGTAAGCGGAGTTTCTTCTAAACCAGGGTCCTTTCCCAGTGCTTCCCAGAGGTCTGTAGGAGGCAGGCACTGACCTGTTTATCGGGGAGGGGGATGGTGGTGGGTGGGGGTTTGGCTGAAGACCATCTCGTCTCCAGCCGAAGTGAGGTTTTTGCACATAACTTAATCGCAGAGCTGAGGAGAGTCCGGGGGAAATGTATTTTACCGGAATGAGGATACAAGGTCGGGGTAAAAGGGTGTTTACTTAGACAAGCTCGTAATTGCCAACTTCCCGGTCCTTTTCCTGTATATTATAGATAGGATAAATAAATTATTTCTGCTGGATAGTGTCAGACACATTTTGAAGGATCTGTTGGTGTTTTACAATCTGTTCCCGCCCCCCCTAGTTCCTGATCCCTTCCGTCGCCCCCTAACATTAGTGTTATTTTGTATATATTTTGCAGTAATATTCGTACATCTTTAGGTGCTGGATTTTGGGGACTCCTCCTGATTTTTACACATTGCTGGTCCCTGCCGCTGTAGCTGAGCTATCTGTCATGTTAGCTGCTCGGCTTCCATTTTGTTCCAGGACTTGAACCTTTAAGGTGCTGAAGGTGGGGCCAAGGTGCTGGTAATGCGTTAAACCCAATGATAAAAAGGACGCGGCTATTGAGGACAATGTCAGATCGGTGTTTATAAACCTGCTGCCTTTTTCTTGCTAGAAAATCGGTTTCTCTTCAGCCAACTGAGCTTATTAAAGTTGAACTCCAGGGATGGATTTTATTACATGCTCCATCTTGGACCAATGTAAGCATTCGTATGCCATGGCTGTGGGACTGCCATGGAAGTTGAGATTTGCTGTCTTCTGGGTCCCGTGGCAAGAAAGTGACCTCCCCGTGGTTACTTTGCAGCAGGGCGCCATTCACAATACTACCGAAAGCACTGGTATGTGTTTCCACACACGCGGGAGTTCTGATAAAAAATATTCACAGATTAGCTAATTGCACAGATTATATTCCATAATATAATTAATGGTCCTACACAGATTGCTTTGCATTTTCTCAATGAATGCAAGGCATTCTGTTATTGGACAAGGTGGAAATGGTGGCGTCATTGTCTCATCTTTTCCTTTTATCCCTTTGTCTAGTCAGTGAACATCGTGCATTCATTAAGAAAAATGCAAAGGCTTCTGCGAATGGCACCCAAGCCGAGTAAGTGACCTCTGGGAGGGCATAGAAAGGATTCCAGTAACCGCACACCGTAATGAGCTGTTTATTGTGGAGATGGAAACGCCTGGCTCATTTCGCCCCATCCCGGGAGTTAGTGATGGAGATCCAGAATAGGGCTACTTTCCAGCCTTAACCTTCCAGCGGAATCTGCTGAATAGGGTCAGGGAAGTCTGAGTGGAGATCCAAAGCTGCATTAAGGTTCAAAGTGACCCCCTGGGGTTACTACACAGCAGGGTAGCTGCTCACTTGGCACGGGCGCCATTCACAGAATACTTTGCATTTTTATCAATAATGCAAAGCATTCTCTTATTGGACAAGATGAAAATTGTGGCGTCATCTTCTCATCTTTTCCTGTTTTCCGGTCAGCAAACACTTTGCATTTTTTAAGAAAAATGCAAAGGGTTCTGTGAATGGCACCCAAGCTGAGCAAGTGACCCCTTGTGGTTACTATGCAGTGCGGCAGCCGCTCATTTGGCACGGGCGCCATTCACAGAACACCTTACATTCATTAAGAAAAATGCAAGGCGCTCTGTGAATGGCACCCACTCCCCTCACTGACCCCCCTGTGCTTACTATGCAGCAGAGCAGCTACTCTGCACTCGGAAGATAGCAGTAATAACTAGTAGTACCACCTACTACCATGATTAGCTGTTTCCACTACGGTCCCAAAGGTATGGAATATGTATACTTTACATTGGTCCAGGCTGGATCAATGTAACAATGCAATATATCCATACCTGGAGTTCAGATTTAACGTAATTGAGGAACACTTTTGCTTCTGACACACAACTTGAGACCTGACCAAATCTCTAAACCAATCAAAAGACCAGATCCTTCAGTATAAAGTCTAATCTGCTCACCTTTCTGGAGGTCTTCTCTTTGCTCCAGTGCTGCATTCTCCATAAGACTTGTTGGCATTCAACTTTTCTAGAAATGTTGGGCACCTAAGTCCCTCACCACATGGTATTTTTTTGTGA
Source organism: Lithobates septentrionalis (assembly GCA_037952835.1). Classification (NCBI taxonomy): domain Eukaryota; kingdom Metazoa; phylum Chordata; class Amphibia; order Anura; family Ranidae; genus Lithobates; species Lithobates septentrionalis. Next base: position 18,359 of record JBBDGP010004649.1, read on the forward strand.
GCTTTTACCCTACGTCCTGTAGTGGAGTAATGGTTGGAGAAAGGAACTACAGCGAGCCACATAGAAGCTTTCTGTCAGACTGGGAAGGGTGGAATATTAAGGATTCTTATAGAGGCTGCAGCACTGAAACGAAGGCTGTAGGCCCAGTTTGAAGGAGGTTGAGGGCTATAGGCCTGGGTTGAAGGGGGGTTTGAGCCCTGAAGGCCCGGGTTTGGGCTGAAGGTGGTTTGAGGGCGGAAGGCCCGGGCTGAAGGGGGTTTGAGGGCGGAAGGCCCGGGCTGAAGGGGGTTTGAGGGCGGAAGGCCCGGGCTGAAGGGGGTTTGAGGGCGGAAGGCCCGGGCTGAAGGGGGTTTGAGGGCGGAAGGCCCGGGCTGAAGGGGGTTTGAGGGCGGAAGGCCCGGGCTGAAGGGGGTTTGAGGGCGGAGGGCCCGGGCTGAAGGGGGTTTGAGGGCGGAGGGCCCGGGCTGAAGGGGGTTTGAGGGCGGAGGGCCCGGGCTGAAGGGGGTTTGAGGGCGGAGGGCCCGGGCTGAAGGGGGTTTGAGGGCGGAGGGCCCGGGCTGAAGGGGGTTTGAGGGCGGAGGGCCCGGGCTGAAGGGGGTTTGAGGGCGGAGGGCCCGGGCTGAAGGGGGTTTGAGGGCGGAGGGCCCGGGCTGAAGGGGGTTTGAGGGCGGAGGGCCCGGGCTGAAGGGGGTTTGAGGGCGGAGGGCCCGGGTTGAAGGGGGTTTGAGGGCGGAGGGCCCGGGTTGAAGGGGGTTTGAGGGCGGAGGGCCCGGGTTGAAGGGGGTTTGAGGGCGGAGGGCCCGGGTTGAAGGGGGTTTGAGGGCGGAGGGCCCGGGTTGAAGGGGGTTTGAGGGCTGTGGGCCCGGGTTTGGGCTGAAGGGGGTTTGAGGGCTGTGGGCCCGGGCTGAAGGGGGTTTGAGGGCTGTGGGCCCGGGCTGAAGGGGGTTTGAGGGCTGTGGGCCCGGGCTGAAGGGGGTTTGAGGGCTGTGGGCCCGGGCTGAAGGGGGTTTGAGGGCTGTGGGCCCGGGCTGAAGGGGGTTTGAGGGCTGTGGGCCCGGGCTGAAGGGGGTTTGAGGGCTGTGGGCCCGGGCTGAAGGGGGTTTGAGGGCTGTGGGCCCGGGCTGAGGGCTGTAGGCCCGGGTTGCCAGTAAGGTGAATTTAAGACCTTTCTCTTTTGCTGAAATCTAGTCTTATGATACGTTTGATCTGATAGGGTCTCTTCACAGGGCTGTGAACTCAGAAGTAGAAGAAACTTGGGGCCCCATTCATATCTTTGCATTGGAAGTCTTGTTATTCCAGAGGGACAGCCGAAAACCGGCTATTAGGCTGTTCAGATTTCTGTCCTAGTCTCCTGTTACCTGGGCCCCTATGAGTGAATGACAGCTGTTGATGCCGGTTTATCATCTTCTGTTCTGCATGGAGACGTTTTAAATAAACTTTACTGCCATCTTTTCCTAAAACACAAAAAACTGATACCAAAGAGTAAACACGTTTTTTTTAAGTTATTTTTTTAAAACCTGACTAACTACTTGACTTTATGCTGATAGATGTGAATGGGGCCCCAAGTTGCTTTACCTAAAAGTGAAATGTGGCTTCAGCATAGACCAGTCCTATAAGAGCAGCATGCTGGGATACTTACCTGACTTCACCGCTAAGGGTTGCATCGAACTACAGACAAATGAAACCGCCAGAAAATAGTCACCTGCTTCTATGTGTCGCCCTGAGTCGGGTGACTGAGGAGTTTCTTCCTCGCTGATGGGAAAGCTTCACGATGCGGGTCGCCAGCGAGGGAGGAAAGTCTTGCTCAGTGGGCCAGGGGTTGATGGGCGTGCTTCTCTACTCTGTGTGGCCCTATATAGCGATCTGTCATCAGACAGGAGCCCTGTTGTGACATGGGGGGGGGGGGGCGGGGTCTCCCTCTATAGCTGGATAAGTGATTTGCTCCCTCGCTCGCGGGAAGGCTGCTCAATGGTCCCAGTAAGGGAGTGACATCTTGCTTATCAGGCCAGTGGTTGACTGAGTACTTTTCTCTACCTTGGGTAGACCAGTATGGCAATCCGTCACCAGTGACAAGAACAGTGAGGGTGTCACTTGCCAGATGAGCGAGGAGTCGTCATAAGTGAATCACAACAACATAATCCTTCAAGGATTCAAATAAACCATGAAATGTTCATCCAATAACCATTAATTCCAAGTAAAGTTCATAGATAATAAATTCTTCATTCTTCAAACAAGGTGCTTCTTAGTTTTGAACCCTCTGCAACCTTCACCCTATATGGGTCTAAAAATGCATACATGTGCAGCAATCCCCGTCACCTATTCACCACTGCGCTCACCTCTATATTAGACCTGTAATAGGTCCAACATCACCTTCCCCTGCCTGGGTGTACTCCCATGGCTAGACAGCTGATTATCCTTTCCGAGTTTCACTATATACTCTTTAAGTAGACTGTATGGAAAAGACTCCCCCGCCGCCCTTCGATTAAAATTAACATGCTCCCATTGCGCAGTATTTTAAACACTTTATTAAAAGCATCCTGTATACTCCCGATGCACTACGTCACCCGACTCTGCCCAACGCGCATCGTCACTACCACATGACTTCCTCAGGGGTCCTGAGCAAGGTTACGCAATGGGAGCATGATCACTTTACTTTGAATGAAGTTATTATTGGATGAATATTTCATGGTTTATTTTAACCCTTGAAGGATTACGTTGTTATTCACTTATGATTTAGATAAGCGCAACAAATATACAAGTTCTGATTTACACTTTATAGTGATCTGCAACCAGGACTATGAAGACCAGTGCAGCACGGCCCTAAAGTAGAAGTCTGTCCCCTTTTCAGCTTTGGACGGGGGGTGTGGGTGGTGGTTCTCACTTGCTGTGATGGAGAGATGAACACTGACCTGAAAAATAGTTTCAGTAGTCCTGGCAGGGAGGGTCATTATGCCCTTCGGGGATTTTTTTTTTTTTTTCTACCTGTGACCTCATAGAGGGGGATTCCCCTTCACTTCCTGTCCTGTATTCATAGGGGGGATTCCCCTCCACTTCCTGTGCTGTATTCATAGGGGGGATTCCCCCTTATATCCTATCCTGGTAACATCTGATGGCTCAGGAAGTTGATTAAATTTAGACAGCAATAACCAGAAATTCTAGCCGGTCCCCACTCTATGGGCTCCATTGATTGGCCCTCCCGTGTCAGAGCTCTGTGGGCTCCATCGATTGTCCCTCCCGTGTCGGAGCTCTGTGGGCTCCATCGATTGGCCCTCCCGTATAAGAGCTCTGTGGGCTCCATCGATTGGCCCTCCCGTGTCGGAGCTCTGTGGGCTCCATCGATTGGCCCTCCCGTGTCGGAGCTCTGTGGGCTCCATCGATTGTCCCTCCCGTGTCAGAGCTCTGTGGGCTCCATCGATTGGCCCTCCCGTGTCGGAGCACTGTGGGCTCCATCGATTGGCCCTCCCGTGTCGGAGCTCTGTGGGCTCCATCGATTGGCCCTCCCGTGTCAGAGCTCTGTGGGCTCCATCGATTGGCCCTCCCGTGTCAGAGCTCTGTGGGCTCCATCGATTGGCCCTCCCGTATAAGAGCTCTGTGGGCTCCATCGATTGGCCCTCCCGTGTCAGAGCTCTGTGAGCTCCATCGATTGGCCCTCCCATGTCAGAGCTCTATGGGCTCCATTGATTGGCCCTTCCGTGTCAGAGCTCTGTGGGCTCCATCGATTGGCCCTCCCATGTCACACAAGCTGAGGGAGGATGCCATGGATCTTTACACCAGGCTGAGGGAATTGGGCCGTGCTGTTTGCTGTAAATACTCCTCTGACATTGTCCTTGGAAAGCCAAATGTCTTTAAATTTTATCTTCTGCTCTTTCCTGTGCTGCCTGCAGCCCATTTTCTGTTCATGGTTGGGTAGCAGGGAGATGTTTACAACCTCATTCTTCTTCATGAGCCCCAGACAAATGGCTAAATACACGTAATTCTAACCCATCAAACCTGCCATTGGATTTGTAATTCTGTTCAGCTGGTCTTGTGATTCACACACACGCCTGCACAGCCAAAAAGGTGACCCACCGTTTGTTGTGCTTTGCAGCTCTGATTGGAGTGATAGAACTTCCTCACCCAGTGATGAAGGTGCCATGAAGATCCACAGAGATGAGTCTGCTGCCATCTTCCTGGCTGTACTGTGTGGCAGAGGTGTGGGAATTGCAAGACTGACCAAACCGAAGCCTACACATCAGAATTTTTGTTTGGTTGCTTGAAATTCTGTTTTAAACACCAACCAGACCAAACTTAGTGCCAAAGTCAAACCTCTGATGATTCAGACGTCACATTGATCGCCTTATTGATACATAGAAGCGGTTGGGTTTTTAATATGAACCCCTAGCTGGCATCTTAGTTCAGAGTGACAGCCATGTTGGTGGACATACTGTGTTCTGATTGGACAACGTGCGATCACTCTGACCATGTGACATCACATGTCTTGAGTTGCTTGAATACCCGATCGCCCGTAGATATATTTTTTTGAAGAAAATCCTTTTTGTATTCCATCTCTTCCTCACTTGTGTCATGCTGGATATCTGGATAAGGCCGTCTTTGGCTCTGAATGGGAAGAACATATCCCAACATGCAGGCAGGCAAAGCATGCTGGGATTTGTAGTTCTCAATCAGCCCGGCTGCTCCACCAATGCTGTGTATAGTCGATTGTTTTCAGGCCGAGCTACTGCAGTAGAAATGGCTGTAAATGGTGATTGCCACCTAGTGGCGAGTTCATTTAGTACAAGTTGTTCTTTTGCATTCTTGTTCCCAGGGATTGGGGGGGGGGGGGGGGGGGGGTACCAGTGCCAACGTATCATCCATTCACATTTTATCCTAATAGAACAAGGCTAGCTTTATTTCATCATATTAAAGTCGTATTTGCTTCATTTTGTTTTATACGGCATATAATGCTGGAGTCCGGCACATCGCTGAAATGCTGCCATTTATTCCATTGCTTCTTTTCACCCTCATTGAAGGACATTATTAGAACCCACACCCACTCACCTATTTTGTTTTATTTTCTTTGCACGTTAACCGAACCTCTCCGGAGTTGCGAATAGAGGTGTACACAAGGCGGACGTGGATCTATTTCCCCTTGATGCCCCTTCGCTCCCCCGGGGGAGGGGAGGAGTTTGCACTGTCTTTTATTGCCCCAAAACTGCTGGAATGACCCTTTTTGTTGACCTAACGAAGCTTTGGGGTCGGGGATTCCCCGGAAAGGCCAAACATCATTCACCCTCTTGTGATTTCTCTTTTTCTTTTTTTTTTAATTTTATAAATTTGGAGGGAGGTGAGATACAGACTGTGTTGTATATCTGTTGTTATAAAATAAAGGAATGTGTCTTTGCAGATCTGTGACTCTGAATTGTTCAATAATTTTGTGTCGGCTTTTCACTTTTGCAGAGAAATAGAATTTTTAAATCTGATCTCTGGGCATAAATATGGCATCGAAAATTTAGTCCCTATGTAGAGGGGCATCAGGAGGACATTAAAGCGGAGTGCCACCCAAAAATGGAACTTCCTCTTTTCAGGATTCCCCCCCCCCCCCGCGCGGTGTCACATTTGGCACCTTTCAGGAGGGAGCAGATACCTAATCCAGCTATTTGCTCTGTGTAGCGAGCTACCCCATGTCTGGCCCCTTCTCTGCCCAACACCCCCCCCCCCCCCCCCCCCGCCCCGCTGTCCTCTGGGAGATGCAAAGGTCCCAAAAGACAGGGACCTGTGGGATCGCGCATGCGCAGTAGGGAACCAGGCTGTGAACCTGCAAGGCTTCACTTCCTGATTCCCTTATTGAAGATGGCGGCGCCTCAAGCCAAGGGACAGATCGGTTTCGGGTGAGGACATTGCGGGCGCCCTGGACAGGTGAGTGTCCATATTTTAAAAGTCAGCAGCTGACGTCTTTTTAGTTGCTGACTTAAAAAAAAATAAAAATCGGCGGAACTCCACTTTAAGGCTGTTTTTCACACTCAGGAACAGAGCGGTTCCCAGCAGGGGGTCCGGTGCGAGGAACGGAGCGGTTCCTAGCGGGGGGCTCCGGTGCGAGGAACGGAGCGGTTCCTAGCGGGGGGCTCCGGTGCGAGGAACGGAGCGGTTCCTAGCGGGGGGCTCCGGTGCGAGGAACGGAGCGGTTCCTAGCGGGGGGCTCCGGTGCGAGGAACGGAGCGGTTCCTAGCGGGGGGCTCCGGCGCGAGGGACGGAGCGGTTCCCGGCGGGGGGGCTCCGGCGCGAGGGACGGAGCGGTTCCCGGCGGGGGGGCTCCGGCGCGAGGGACGGAGCGGTTCCCGGCGGGGGGGCTCCGGCGCGAGGGACGGAGCGGTTCCCGGCGGGGGGGCTCCGGCGCGAGGGACGGAGCGGTTCCCGGCGGGGGGGCTCCGGCGCGAGGGACGGAGCGGTTCCCGGCGGGGGGGCTCCGGCGCGAGGGACGGAGCGGTTCCCGGCGGGGGGGCTCCGGCGCGAGGGACGGAGCGGTTCCCGGCGGGGGGGCTCCGGCGCGAGGGACGGAGCGGTTCCCGGCGGGGGGGCTCCGGCGCGAGGGACGGAGCGGTTCCCGGCGGGGGGGCTCCGGCGCGAGGGACGGAGCGGTTCCCGGCGGGGGGGCTCCGGCGCGAGGGACGGAGCGGTTCCCGGCGGGGGGGCTCCGGCGCGAGGGACGGAGCGGTTCCCGGCGGGGGGGCTCCGGCGCGAGGGACGGAGCGGTTCCCGGCGGGGGGCTCCGGCGCGAGGGACGGAGCGGTTCCCGGCGGGGGGCTCCGGCGCGAGGGACGGAGCGGTTCCCGGCGGGGGGCTGGGGGGGGGTCTGGTGCGTCTCCGTTCACCATCCCAGGTCTGATTTCAGTTCGAATTTTTGGCTGAATTTGGACCTGAAACGGACCAGAAAACGTTCAGGACTTCTGTGCACTTCGCACCGGAGCCGCTCCGGAGATGTGAACCGGCTCTATAGAGAGTCAGGCACAATCTTCTGACATGTGAATTGGAGGCGGAGAAACCCTCATCCAATGCACACCAGTGTGAACCCAACGTAAAGGGCCCATTCACACCACATGCAGGGAATGTATTTTTGATTGCCTTCCAATTGCATAGACCGGGGGGGGGGGGGGTCAGACCTCATTTAATTGCAGCCTCCATCAGCATTATGGATGCCCCGGTTGTACCTGTAAGGTTAGATGTCCAGAGCATCCCCCCTCCTTACATCAGATGTCAAGAGCCCTCCAACATCAGAAATCGAGAGCCCCCCCCCCTAACCATCAGAAATCGAGAGCCCCCCCCCCTAACCATCAGAAATCGAGAGCCCCCCCCCTAACCATCAGAAATCGAGAGCCCCCCCTAACCATCAGAAATCGAGAGCCCCCCCTAACCATCAGAAATCGAGAGCCCCCCCTAACCATCAGAAATCGAGAGCCCCCCCTAACCATCAGAAATCGAGAGCCCCCCCAACCATCAGAAATCGAGAGCCCCCCCAACCATCAGAAATCAAGAGCCCCCCCCTCCACAAGCCATCAGAAATCAAGAGGGACCCCCCACCCTTCCATCACAGTGCAGTCTACTTGTGCAGCTGCCAGGAAGAAGCTGGGAAGCAAAAAGTGCAGGGTCTGGAGGAGTGCTGGTGTAAGTTGCCGCAGTCTGCTGAATGCTGAGACCAGGGGAGGTGGAGACAAAAGGGGGTTCTAGGAGTTCTGTCCTCCCCTCTGCTGCCAACTGCTGAAATGGGGGGGCAGAGACTATCCTCTCTGCAGCTACACAGGATCTGTAGGAGGAGTTCTGCCCTCTCTGCTGAGGCAGGGTGGGGGTGGAGATCAGGCCTAGGGCGAGATTCCAGAGAGAATCGGAGACTGAGGGAATGCTCCTGCCTGCCTGTAGCAGACTAATGACCTCATCGTAGCCTGGACAAAGTCACAGCTTTATAATGGTAGGGAGGAGGTTTTTTTATATGAAGGTATTGCTGTATATTGTGACACAGGAGGAAGTTGTGCAGATTTGGACCGTCCACCTACCGGCTGGCTGAACAGAACCAATGCTCCACAAGGTAAAAGTGGGCAGGAGGGGCAGCTGCCCTGGGCACTGTGGTATCATGTGAGGTGCTGGGGCACCACAAGGGGGTGGGGGGGCAGGAGGACAGAATTGTTCTAGGAGGGGAAACTTTGGGGGGGGGGATGGGGGAAGAGGATTTGTGCTAGGAGGGGGAATTTGAGGGGTCTGTGCTCGGAGTAGAATTTTTTTTTTTGGGGGGGGGGGGGGGGGGTATATGTGCTAGTAGGTATAATTGGGGGGGTGCTAGGATGGGGGGGATTAAAGGGAGGGAAATTTGGCATGGGGGGGCAAGGATTTGTGCTTTGGGGGGGGACCAGTTTGAGGGGTAGAGGATTTGTGCTAGGACGGGTGAATTTTTTTTTTGGGGGGGGTGGCTGGAATTGTGTTTGGAGCATATGCGGAAGGAGAGGATTTGGGATGGGGGGGGGGGGGGGCGGGGTTTATAGCGGCAAATATTTGTGCTGGTAGAGGGGATATTAGCAGGGGGTGGATTGGTACCAGGAGGAGGAGAGAGAGAGGGGGGGGGGGGGGATTGATGCATATGGCGTAAGTATGCAGATTAGTGCTCGATTATTTTTTCGAGGAGAGATTTTCACTCACACATAATGATCACACATGGGGGGGGGGGAGATTTTCACTGATACATAATGCTCACACATCTGGGGGGGGGGGGGGCGATTTTTGCTGTGCAAGTTGTCATGTTCGGCCTGTCTGTTCTCCGATCATGACAGCCCCCAAACCCCCTTTACATTAGACAAGGGGGTCCCAACCCCCCACAACATTCACATTCCCATCACAAGTACTTTAGATTTTCCTCGCTGAGTTCTCTATAGGAGGGTCTTCTGTGGGTGTTTATTGCCACCTAGTGACAAGTTCTGGAATTGCAGTTTTTTCCCCTCCTGATAAGATTTAGGGGTTCTTAGTGGGGTTCCGCACAAAGAATTGATTTTATAACAAAACCCGACATTGTAGAACAATAATTGTATCAAATGTTTCTAGGTATTGTCTGGAAACGCGCTTCTCGCTGGTGCAGGAGGGCGAAGATGGAGACATAAAGTCACTGAACAGCTGTGGGGCCACATCCTCCGGGGGGGGCAGACCGGCATTGTGGGGGGTTTTGGGGGCCAATGACAGCCGAGTTCCTGGCACAGCCGCGCTGCCGCATTTCATTGCCAATTTTAAGCTGGATACACATTATACAATTTTTTTTTTTTTTTTTTTTTTGTTCAATTTCCTTTTCGATTTCCCTTCCTCTATGTAGTAGAAGAGCCGGCCTGCCTGCATACACAGGGAAAGTGATTAGAAGTGACCTCATATTATACGGTTTTGGTAAATCTGAAGGAAAGTTGTACAATGTGTGGCCAGCTTGAGGGATGAGAGGCACACAGAAGGAGCCGTCAATCATCTGATGCCGGTTATTGTTGCTCTGCCTGCCATGGCCAAAGCCGCGCCCCTTTAAAGGGTAAATCCACATTCGGGGGGGGGGGGGGGCGGATGGTAAATAAAAATACACAGATATTATACAGAAACCTCCCCCCCCCAGAAATGTCATTTCCTGCTTGTGTGATTGACTCACGGATTTTCCCAGAATTCTGCACTAAGATACAAGTTAGAATTTGGGCATCTCCTGCAACACAAATGTCATTTTTGGTGAGAAACTTCCAAAGGCAAATCACGTCTAGAGGGATGCAGACCCTGCTACTTTCCTCATTAGATCCCTGCAGGTGCAGAAGCTGATTGATAATTATACAGTCACTCCCATTCACATTCACTCTGGACATGGACAAACAGCTATTTCTTCAGAATAACAAAAAGGGAGGAATCTGCAACAAAATTTGTTACCATCCCTGCAATGTACAGAGATCACCCAGAGGGGGGAGGGGTTTATTCCCTGCAATGTACAGAGACCACCCAGAGGGGGGAGGGGTTTATTTCCTGCCATGTACAGCGATCACCCAGAGGGGGGAGGGGTTTATTCCCTGCAATGTACAGAGATCACCCAGAGGGGGGAGGGGTTTATTCCCTGCAATGTACAGAGATCACCCAGAGGGGGAGGGGTTTATTCCCTTCAATGTACAGAGAACACCCAGAGGGGGGAGGGGTTTATTCCCTGCAATGTACAGAGATCACCCAGAGGGGGGAGGGGTTTATTCCCTGCAATGTACAGAGATCACCCAGAGGGGGAGGGGTTTATTCCCTGCAATGTACAGAGATCACCCAGAGGGGGGAGGGGTTTATTCCCTGCAATGTACAGAGATCACCCAGAGGGGGGAGGGGTTTATTCCCTGCAATGTACAGAGATCACCCAGAGGGGGAGGGGTTTATTCCCTGCAATGTACAGAAATCTCCCAGAGGGGGAGGGGTTTATTCTCAACAAAAGTGGAGTTACCCTTTAAATATCCTTATTGGGGAGGAAAAATGGCTGTGAGTTTGTTACAGCTGAACTCCCAGGTAGTTATTAACCCCTTCCCGTTGGCCACCTCCCGGCACTTTAAGGGTTCTATACGCCGTGAGCATTCGGGTCATGTGACCACTGTGATTGGCTGTCACCGCGGTCACATGATCAGAAAGCTCCCAATCTCTAGTATGCATTGGGAGCTTTACGATAACCGCCGGCTACCGTGCTGGGAGAGCGCCCCCACCATGGTAAGTGGTTGACACAGGGCTGCATGTATGCGGGGCGCTCGGCCTGAAGGCTCACACACCGAGAGGCCACATAAGTGCGTTTGGCCGGCGTGAAGAGGTTAAAAAAAATAAATGCAGATATGAGTTTAATTTATTATATTAAATACTGATTTTGAGTTGATCTTCGCCTCTTGTAAACGCCTGTGCAGCAGCACTCAGACTGGGAGAAGGAGGAGCAGCAGCACTTGGGGGTCAATGAGGCATCCTGCATTCGTGTGCTGACCAGGAACATGCTGAGTGGAGGAGAGAACAGAGGGATGACTTCATTTTTTTTTTTTTTTCCTTTGCTGTCCGGTCACAGGCTGGGGGTGGGGAGCTGATCAGGCTGTGTAGTTTAAAGTAGAACTATAGGCAAAATGTTTTTTTCCTTTTGGATAAAAAGGGAGGGATGGAACCCCTGTCAGTTTTTTTGCCATCTGTGTCCCCATGGCGGAGATTTCCCTTCACTTCCTGTCCCATAGCAAAACAGGAAGTGAGAGAAAATCCCAGAACTAGTGTCTCCATTGGAAGATTTCCCCTCTATTCCTGTTCTGGTGACAACCCAAGTGGTTTCCTCTCCACTCTATCCAAAATTTTTTAAAAAGTTAAACTTTAACGCAATTTGACTGAACCCATAGAGGGCTGATAACGCCCAACCAAAACCTTCCTTTTTGTGTTGGAACCTCTGGGTTTTTTTTGCCGTCTGTGTCCCCCAATGGCACCTTTCATGTCCCATTGAGAAGGAGAAAGAAAGTAATGGCAGAGTCTATAATGGAGGGCATGCTCTGTGGCAGAACTGTGTAATTTATAGGACTGGATGGACAGAGTACAAATCCTCCGGTAGATAACTTTTTAGCAAGCAAAATAAATCCAATATAAAAACAATCTCTAAACTTCTTAGTTAATAAAACTCACAATGGATTAATTGGAAAACATTTATACAGAATTAGGAGTTATCGGGAATAAATGTCCTCTCATCGAGGGGTGCAGTCACGGATTCTGTGGGGGAGGGGATTGAAGCTTTGCTCACCTCCAAGATGCTGCACTGGATTGGGTCTTCCACCACCATTCTCTACATTAAAAGTATCACTTTTGTGTCATCCTATGACTCTGTTCTGTACAATGCTATGGCACCCTACCAAGTTAGGCTAAGCCCGGTATGGTGGGCGATGGAAGTGCTACAGCACTATAGCAACCAAGGTTAGGTCCACCATTGTTGTGCTACAGCACCCTATAAAGCCCAGTATGGTATGAATGGAACATGGCGGAGTGGGACACCTTAAACATTCTACGGGAAGAACACTTGGCAACTATGGATAAGCAAAGCCTCTAGATTAGAACAACCATTCTCAACCAGAGTTCCACAGAACCCAAGGGTTTTCCCACAGGTTGTGGGTACTTGAGCAGTGGCTGATTGACCTCCCATCTAATGTTGCCTTCCTTGGGCCAACACCAACCAGAAATATGGCACCGGTGTTCTTTCTGGTCAGCCATTCCCAATAGGGGTTCCAGAGGAACCCTAGGGTTTCTCCAGAGGTCACTAGAGGTTCCTTGTGGTGTGACTGACTGACCTTCCATCTGATGGAACCTGCATAGTTTCGGGGGCCAACATCACTTGGCAGAACCAGCAGCACGGCACCAATGATTTTTGATCAGCCAATCTCAACCGGAGTTCCAAGGAACCCTAGGGTTTCTCCAGAGGTTATGTGTACTCTGAGGTCTGATTGACCTCACATCTGATGGTGCCTACATAGTCATTGGCCCAACGCCACTTGGTAGAGCCAGAAACATTACACTAGGGATCCTTCTGATCAGCCATTTCCAATATAAGTTCCAAGGATCTGTAGGGTTCCTCTAGAGCAGGGGTCTCAAACTGGTGGCCCTCCAGTTGTTGCAAAACTACAAGTCCCATGAGGCATTGCAAGGCTGACAGTTACAAGCATGATTCCCACAGGCATGATGGGACTTGTAGTTTCGCAGCAGCTGGAGGGCCGCCAGTTTGAGACCCCTGCTCTAGAGGTTACTAGGGGTTCTTTGAACTGTGGTTGACTGACTTTCTATCTGATGGTGCCTGTATAGTTCTGGGGCCAACATCATTTGGCAGAACCATCAGCATGGCACCAATGATCTTTTTTGATCGGCCATTCTCAACCAGAGTGCTAAGGAATCCTAGGGTTTCTACAGAGGTGAACTGTGATTGACTGACCTCCTAGCTGGTGGTGCCTGCATAATTCCGGGGCAAACATCACTTGGGAGAGCCAGCAGCATGGCACCAATGATCTTTTTTATCAGCCGTTCTGACCCAGAGTTCCAGAGGAACCCTAGGGTTTCTCCAGAGGTTGTCGAGGGTACCTTGAGCAGTGGCTGATTGACCTCCTATGTGATGGAGCCTGCATAGTTCCGGGCCACCACCACTTGGCAGAAACAGAAACATGGCACCAATGGCCTTTTTGATCGGCCATTCTCAACCAGAGTTCCAAGAAACCCTAGGATTCCTCCAGAGGTTGTTAGGGGTACCTTGAGCTGTGGTTGATTGACCTCCTATCTGATGGTGTCTGCATAATTCTGAGGCCAACATCACTTGGCAGAACCAGCAGCATGGCACCAATGGTCTTTTTGATCAGCCATTCTCAACCAGAGTTCCAAGAAGCCCTAGGATTCCTCCAGGGGTAGGGGTACCTTTTAGCTGTGGCTTGATTGACCTCCCATCGAATGGTGCCTTCATAGTCCTTGGGTCAGCACCATTTGGCATAACCATAAACATGCTACCAAAATTCTTTCTGATCAGCCATACTCAATAAGAATTCAAAGAAACCTTAGGCTTCCTCCAGAAGTTACTAGGGGTTCTTTGAACTGTGGTGGACTGACCTCCCATCTAATGGTGCCTCCATAGTTCAGTCTGTAAGGATGGTATTCTGACCACCAATGTAAGGGGCATTTCCCCACTGATCACCAATGTAAGGGGCATTTCCCCACTGATCACCAATGTAAGGGGCATTTCCCCACTGATCACCAATGTACATGGTATGAAAGTCCAATAATATAATAATATTAGTGCATGGAAATATCATCTCTAATCAAGACAAGCATTTTATAGGACCATCAGTAAAATGTGATTCTGTCCTGAGGAAATTGAGCTATTGTACAAATCCTGTTTGTGTAAAAGCGATCCAACAAAGACCATTATAAAAAAATCTTTTCATTGGTGGCTTCCATCGCACTCCCAGATCCGGAAAGCCATTGGGTTAGAAGCTGCATATTCAGACTTTGTCCGATTTCTAGATTGTTTCGTCAAACTTCCTGCTGGCGTTCAGATTCACAAGTGAGATGTCGGGTTAAAGTTCTTGTACGTCAATATTTTTTTTTTTTACAAAAAATATGTATATACCGTTAATATATATACAATGGGGTCTGCAGGAGAAGAAGATCAGGCTTGAGCAGAAGCTGCGTTTGTTCCGGGACCCCGCCAGTCGGTGAAACTGAAGAAGGTGCTTGCACCGTAGGCAATCATCACCAGGCAGGCAAAGAACTGCAAAGACAAAAGGTCAGAGGTCATCAGGGGTTAGGTGACGGGGGTTCATCAACTGACCCAAAACAAGCATGTGCGTATCAGGCGACTAGTTGTCAGGAGTATAGTGATGTCACTGTGGGAAGGGTGAATGGTGAGCCGGCAGCTCTGGCTCACCTAAGGATTCCCAAAATCACCTAGATAGGTAAATCTAGAACTGAAGTGCCACACTGTAATATTTGAGTCCAAAAGAATACTTTTTTTTTTTCAAAGCACAAAATGTATATAAATTCCAACGCGTTTCAAGAGCTAAACTCCGCCCCATTTTATCAAAGCTTGGAGAAGCAAAGAGAGAACCAGCTGCTGACCGTTGTTGTGCTTATCTATTCACAGACATAATATTCATCGTCCACACACTCCGTTTCTTTCTTTGATTATTATTATTATTTCGGGTACTTATATAGCGCTGTCAATTTACAGAGCACTTTACATATATATTATACATTTACATCAGTCCCTACACCCTCAAGTAGCTTACAATCTAAAGGTCCCTAAACTCACATTCATACATACTAGGGGCCAATTTAGAAAGGATCCAATTAACCTACCAGCATGTCTTTGTAGTGTGGGAGAAAACCGGAGTACCCAGAGGAAACCCACGCAGGCACAGGGAGAACATGCAAACTCCAGGCAAGTAGTGTCATGGTCGGGATTCGAACCAGAGAACCTTTTTACTGCTAGGTGAAAGTGCTAACCACTACACCACTGTGCCGCCCATTCTTCAAGCCCAGGTGAAATAGCGGACTGTAGGCCCTGAAACGTGTTGGCTCTTATACGCAAGCCCTGATGAAGGGGGTGGAGTGTAGCCCCTGAAACGTGTTGGCTTTTATATACAAGCCCTGATGAAGGGGTGGAGTTTAGTTCCTGAAACGTGTTGGCTTTTATATAAGCCCTGTTGAGGATGTTTAGCCCCTAAAAATGGGTTGGTTTTTATATATAAGCCCTGATGAAGGGGTGGAGTTTAGCCCCTAAAAAGGTGTTGGCTCTTATATGCAAGCCCAAATGAAGGGGTGGAGTGTAGCCCCTGAAACGTGTTGGCTTTTATATACAAGCCCAGATGTGGGCACGGATTTTAGCCCCCGAAACATGTTGGATTTTTTTTTATTCAAGCCCTAATGAAGGGGTGGAGTTTAGTTCCTGAAACATGTTGGCTTTTATATACAAGCCCTTATGAAGGGGTGGAGTGTAGCCCCTGAAACATGTTGGCTTTTATATACAAGCCCAGATGTGGGCACGGGTTTTAGCCCCCGAAACATGTTGGATTTTTTTTTATTCAAGCCCTGATGAAGGGGTGGAGTTTAGTTCCTGAAACATGTTGGCTTTTATATAAGCCCTGATGAGGAAGTGTAGTTTCGCCCCTAAAAATGTGTTATATATATATATTAGCCCCAATAAAGGGGTGGAGTTTACCCCCTAAAAAGGTGTTAATTTTATATACAAGCCCTGATGAAGGGGTGGAGTTTAGCCCTTGAAGCGTGTTGGTATATATATATATATATATATATATATATATATATATACACATATATATATATACATACAGTCCCTGAAGTGTGAACCCAGCCTAGAGGTGTATTCATAAACAGGGCTTCCATTAGAAATCTCGGGGGGGGGGGGGCCCATACAGCCTGCCTGACAGCGCCGGGCCCCCCACTACTCCACATAGAGAAGGGACTTTAAATACATTTTAGAACATGGGCAGTAATCCTGCCAGCAATGCAACCAAAGTCCCCCCCCCCCCCCCCCCCCGGGCCCCTTCTGGGGTCTGGATAGGGAAGGGAGTCTTTTCTTATTTTCAGGATCAGGCAGAGTAATCCTGAAGCTCCCCAATGGGGAAGGTTACTTCAAAAAGGAGTAAGCAGCCCCTTCTCTGCCCCGGCTGCTGAACTGATGGGGCCCCCCGGGGAACTTGGGGGCCACGGCTTATGGGATTGCTGTGCATGCGCACACAAAAAAGGTATTTAAAAAAAAAAAAAAAATCTCCTCTATGCCCCTGCTAAACTGATGGGGCCCGGTACTGGAGGGCCAGCTCCACCCCCTATCAGCGGCCCCGTTCACGATATAACAATCCCCCCGGCCTGGGCTCTGTTCTCACTCACCGAAGCGGCGGCTCTCTTGTTGGTGTCGCTGACGAATGGCGCACCGTCTTTTGTGGAGGCGGCGCAGGTGATGAATGCGGTCACATAGAGAACGGTGGCTGCAGCATGATAGATGAACAGCTGGAGGAAGAGGAGGTCAAGATGTAAAGAATTCCAAACATAACAATGGTAACCATAAACCCAACTGCACCCCCAGGGATTACAAATTCTGCCTCTGTGTGCGTCAAATCCCTGGCATCCCAGGAAATCCGAACCAGGACCCCAAAAATAAACATTACCCATGATGCAACAGGTCACTGTGGGGTTGACTCACCAGAACCGGAGAGTGCAAAATCTGGAGCGGCTCTGCATAGGAACCAATCAGCTTCCAGGTTTTAGTGTCAAAGCTTCATTGAACAAGTTAGAAGCCGATTGGCTCCCATGCACAGCTGCACCAGATTGTGCGCTCTCCGGTTTTAGTAAATCTCCCCCATATGGCTGGTGGCATCACCCAAACCACATATATATATATATATATATAGTGATCGATCGCACGCCATGACCCGCGGATGTGACTGTGAAAATTGTTGCTATTTTTCATATGTTGAAATGCGTTCATGGCCTTCTCAAAAGGAACGGGCTTCCCATTACACTGTGCCTTAAAGGGCAACTCCACGTTTGTTGAAGAAAAAAAAATGAAGAAAAAAAAAAAAAAAAAAAATCCTCCCCCCCTCTGGGTGAGCCTATATACCAGGGAAAGGGATATGCAATTAGCGGACCTCCGGCTGTTGCAGAACTACAATTCCCATGAGGCATAGCAAGACTCTGACAGCCACAAGCATGACCCAGAGGCAGAGGCACGATGGGACTTGTAGTTTTGCAACAGCTGGAGGTCCGCTAATTGCATATCCCCGCTCTATACATTGCAGGGATTGTAACAAACTTTTCTGCAGATTCCTCCCTGAAAAAAATAGCTGTTTGTTTCTCTGCGTCCATGTTCAGAGTGAATGTGACTGGGAGTGACTTTATAATTAGCCATCAGCTGCTGCACCTGCAGGGCTCTAATGAGGAAAGTGGCAGGGTCTGCATCCCTTTAGATGTGATTTCCCTTTGGGAGTATCTCACCAAAAATGACATTTGTGTTGCAGGAGATGCCCAAAATCTGACTTGTATCTTAGTGCAGACTTCTGGGAAAAATAAGTGAGCCAATCACACAAGCAGAAAATGACGTTTTGGGGCGGGGTTCTGTATACCAATCTGTGTACAGAGCTCCTCCAGGTGGCCATATTGCATTTTAGAGAAAATTACAGCACTACAGATTGAAAGGGAATTTTGAATAACATTCAATTACAATATGACTTGTGTAGCGATCGTATACACTTTTTATTATTGTTTTATTTTGTTTTTTGGTGCTATTTTTTTAATTTCACAAAAGTGGAGTTACCCTTTAACTCCCAAAAACATGGGGGCCAAAACATGCACACTTTACTCCTGTTCTGGTGACGACATCGGATTTCCCTTCATTTTTTTTTTTTTTTATTTGGACAGCAGTCACAGTGACAAAGAGGGTGAATGAAGCAAAAAACCTCCGACAGGGGTTCTAACCCTTCTCTTTCGATCCAAAAAAAAAATTAATATTTTTATGCACTTGGGGTCTTTTCTATAAAACATTGTTTGGATGAACGTCACACATTCGCGCAAGCTGCACAGGTTTTGCCTGTAATTTATGTAACAGATTCATCCCTAGGCTCATCAGCTCCATCTAGTGGCCAAAATGCAGGTTTTATGAACTACCTCAATGAGATGATATACCGCATTTTGGCCACTAGATGGAGCTGCTGATCATAGGAATTGATTGCACACTTTTTTTTTTGCCATCATTTCTGTAGTAGATCAATTCCTATGATCAGCAGCTCCATCTAGTGGCCAAAATGTGGGTCGTCTGAACTACCTCCACAAGATAATATTCTGTATTCTGGCCACCAGATGGCGTTGCCGCTCATAGGAACGGATCTTTTACAGAAATTGTGGTGAAAGATTTATGCGATCTGCATGAATGTGTGTGACATTCGTCCAGTGAATGTTTTTTAGAAATTGCCCCTCTTTATCTCCAGCCCTCCCACTGACCACAAACTACCTGCATTGCACAGACAGGGACCCGGAGTCTAAAATAAAGGTAAGTACTGAAAAAGGAAACTATTTAATTTCTCTATTTCTATCCCCCCCAAATAATTGTTGGAATACATGCACTTTGGGGTCTTTTTATAAAACATTCTTTGGATGGACGTCACAACATTCGCGCAAGCTGAACAATTTTTTGGCCAGTAATTTCTGTAGCAGATTCATTCCCCGGATCATCAGCTCCATCTGGTGGCCAAAATGCAGGTTTTCTGAACTACCTCAATGAGAGAATTTTGGCCACTAGATGGAGCTGATGATTCTTTGAATGAATCTGTTACAGAAATGACGTGAGGAAAAAAATGTAGCAGTCTGCGTGACATTCGTCCAACGAATGTTTTAGAAAAATTCTAAAATAAAAAAGGTAAGTACTGAAAAAGGAAATTATTTCGTTTCAAATGTAAATTTAAAATATTGATGGACTTACCACCATCTGCCAGGGTATAACGGAAATTCTCTTCTGTATCTGGAAAATGAGGAGGATGAAGAGGATGAGGGTCACCAGCCAGCAAAAGAGGGCGACGAACAACACCCAGCCGTACGCGGGGGACCACCAATAATGACTGTCCGCCACCAACGCCCAGACCAGCAGTCCAAACACCTGAGAGAGACGGGAATGAGAGACATTAAAGTGGATGGAAAGTCACTAATGACAATGTCATTTCAAAAGGTGAAAAAAAAAGGATATATATATATATTTTATTATTTCACTATCTGCAGTTTTCATCGGGGGCCCAATCACACGTGTGCATTGTGACAGCGGGTGCCAAAACACGCATTTTAATTGCATTACAACAATGCGTTGCAAAGCACCTGTTCTACATGAAGTTCATTGTGAATGGCAGAGAATAGGTGAAGGTACTCACCTCTTCCAAAATACCCCTCATCTCCGCCCCCTACCCACCTCTGAGTAACGTCCCTTGGTTCCGCCCCCTACCCACCTCTGAGTAACGTCCCTTGGTTCCGCCCCCTACCCACCTCTGAGTAACGTCCCTTGGTTCCGCCCCCTACCCACCTCTGAGTAACGTCCCTTAATTCCGCCCCCTACCCACCTCTGAGTAACGTCCTTTAATTCCGCCCCCTACCCACCTCTGAGTAACATCCCTTGGTTCCGCCCCCTACCCACCTCTGAGTAACGTCCCTTAATTCCGCCCCCTACCCACCTCTGAGTAACATCCCTTGGTTCCGCCCCCTACCCACCTCTGAGTAACGTCCCTTAATTCCGCCCCCTACCCACCTCTGAGTAACGTCCCTTAATTCCGCCCCCTACCCACCTCTGAGTAACGTCCCTTAATTCCGCCCCCTACCCACCTCTGAGTAACGTCCCTTGGTTCCGCCCCCTACCCACCTCTGAGTAACGTCCCTTAATTCCGCCCCCTACCCACCTCTGAGTAACGTCCCTTGGTTCCGCCCCCTACCCACCTCTGAGTAACGTCCCTTAATTCCGCCCCCTACCCACCTCTGAGTAACATCCCTTAATTCCGCCCCCACCCACCTCTGAGTACAAAACACAAGGCCCACATGCCCAATCTGGCCCTCCAGGTAGGGTCGCCACCTTTTCTTCAAGCCAAACCCGAACACTTTAGCGGCACACGGCAATTTTTTATTTTATTTTTTTTACAGGGGAAACACTGCGGACTGTGGTATAAAATGGAAACCAAATTCTCGGTTGAACATTGACTGCAGCCAACCAGATGCAAATATTAGAACCTCTTAGGGCTCGTTCAGTGCCGAAATAAAACTCCGTGGAGGCCCCCAGGCAAAGGAAACCTTGGCAGACAATTTTCTGGAGGTTTCTTGTGTGCGCCCTCTGGTGGGATAACAATGAACTAAGCCGTGCCGAAGTTGGCCGCTAGATGGAGGTGACCATCACTACTGGACATCACACGGACCGAGGCTGCACCAAAATTATTTTACAAGATGAGAAATGAAAGAAGAGGAGCTTTTAAGAGACAAACTAATGTGAAGCTGATGTCTCTGGTTTATGGACGGAGTTAAATCTTTTTTTTTTTTTTTTTTAAACAATTTAAGAAGCTTCATTGTCATTTTCTTTCGAGATAAAATCAATATTATTTTGATACATTGTTGTGGGGACCTTAGGCTGCTGCCTACTCTGCCTATTTGGTAATCTGGCAATGGGCTTGTTCACGCTAGCAATTGGGGGGGGGGGGGGTAAATGCTTGTGATTGAGCCGCACTTTTCCTGCCCCCCCCCCAACCTCTACCCCTTTAAATGCAGAAGCAGCAGTCAGGGGTGTACACATGCCGTTACCTTGATGCTTTGCAGCTGAGTCAGGTATTATACCCGGTATCGCTCAGATTAATAGAGTCGCTCTGCATTTCCCCCCACAATGTGCATAGTTACGGCGTACAGGTGCGGGGTTCTGGGGGTTAAAGCAGGTGACGAGGAGGCGCAGCCTGTCAGATGCCTTCTGAAGAGCCCTCTGAACATGGATCGCTCTTTAGAGAGCAAAGCACGTGTGAATGATGCCTTAGAGTGTTTTTATTGCATTTAGTTGATGCAATATTGATTGTCCCGTATTATCATTCTGGTGTCATTAGGAAAGGAAATGAGCCAAAATCCACCCAATGGGGTCACAGACAGAAATAAAAGACTGTTGGGTATTTTAGCACGTTCCTATTCTATCCAATATTTATTTTCCATTGCCTCCTGGTGTTAGGTTTGAATAATATAGAATAGAATTTCTGGAATGGCGTATCGCCGGACCGCTCTCGGTTTGCTGTCGAGATCTGCGATGTTTTGTCTTCGCGGTGAGGCTTTGCCCAAGGCGTCCTCCTCTATGAGCTCATCACACCAACCGGTTTGCAGTTTCAGGTGCTTCCCCGGGGGTGGGGGTGGGGACACGCTGACAGTGTTGTGTAATAATAAGCCGCCTATCATTTACGAATCCTGACAACTTCCTCATAGCCGCCAAAACAATTCACAACGCCTAGAAAAATGTGTACAGGAACTTCTTGTGTTCTTCAAAGGTGAAGATTGTGCTAAAAAAAGGCGCCGGAAGCATTTCCACCATCAGATACAAACCAGACAAGAGGTCGGGGGAGGCCGGTAGATGGAGGACACTTATGTCCAATAAATGAGCTGGAAACTAAATTACCAAGAAAAGAAAGAAAAATGTATGGGGGGGGGGGGGGGCGGTCATACATGATCAACATGTTCAAACATTAGTAGATAAACTACTTGTCACAATGTTCTTTCTTCCCATCATGGAGACAACTAATTTCAGACATTAAACAAGAGATGGTCAGAGACTGCAGACATGATACAGGAGATGATCAGAGACTGCAGACATGTTACAAGAGATGGTCAGAGACTGCAGACACGATACAAGAGATGGTCAGAGACTGCAGACACGATACAGGAGATGGTCAGAGACTGCAGACACGATACAGGAGATGGTCAGAGACTGCAGACATGATACAGGAGATGATCAGAGACTGCAGACATGATACAAGAGATGGTCAGAGACTGCAGACATGATACAGGAGATGGTCAGAGACTGCAGACATGATACAAGAGATGGTCAGAGACTACAGACATGATACAGGAGATGGTCAGAGACTGCAGACATGATACAAGAGATGGTCAGAGACTGCAGACATGATACAGGAGATGGTCAGAGACTGCAGACATGATACAGGAGATGGTCAGAGACTGCAGACATGATACAGGAGATGGTCAGAGACTGCAGACATGATACAAGAGATGGTCAGAGACTGCAGACATGATACAGGAGATGGTCAGAGACTGCAGACATGATACAGGAGATGATCAGAGACTGCAGACATGATACAAGAGATGGTCAGAGACTGCAGACATGATACAGGAGATGGTCAGAGACTGCAGACATGATACAAGAGATGGTCAGAGACTACAGACATGATACAGGAGATGGTCAGAGACTGCAGACATGATACAAGAGATGGTCAGAGACTGCAGACATGATACAGGAGATGGTCAGAGACTGCAGACATGATACAGGAGATGGTCAGAGACTGCAGACATGATACAAGAGATGGTCAGAGACTGCAGACATGATACAGGAGATGGTCAGAGACTGCAGACATGATACAAGAGATGGTCAGAGACTGCAGACATGATACAGGAGATGGTCAGAGACTGCAGACATGATACAAGAGATGGTCAGAGACTGCAGACATGATACAGGAGATGGTCAGAGACTGCAGACATGGTGTCAGAGAATGTGAACATATTATAAGTGTTCTGGAGACTAGGGAAATGCTGCAGGAGATAGTAAAAAACTGGGGACATATGACATATGAGACTGCTAGAAATCATTACTATAACAGGGCAAAAGGGGAAACACAGATTATGCCGCATAGACATGAGCGGACTTTACGGCGGACTTTGCCCGGCGGACGGGATTTCGTCGGACAATTCGATGTGTGTGGGCTCCAGCGGACTTTGTTTTCTCAAAAGTTGGACGGACTTAGATTTGAAACATGTTTTACATCAATCCGTCGAAATCGAGTCCGGTCCAAAAGTCCGCTCGTCTGTATGCTAGTTCGACGGACAAAAAGCCACGCTAGGGCAGCTATTGGCTACTGGCTATCAACTTCCTTGTTTTAGTCCGGTCGTACGTCATCACGTACGAATTCGACGGACTTTGGTGGATCGTGTGTAGGCAAGTCCGTTCATTCAGAAAGTCCGTCGTAAAGTCTGCCGTAAAGTCCGCTCGTGTGTACGCGGCATTAGTGTCTGCCGGGGGCCCTGAGGCTGCAAAAAAGGGCTGTATGCTCCCCCTGGGTGCAGGTTGGGCACCGGGGCTTTAAAACAATGTCCACTCCAGCAGATTTCATTGTAATTTGTACGATTTGTTGAAAGAAAACCACATTTACAATTAGAAAATGCGTTTAGTCAAGAAAAATCTTCCATCCCCCTCCCTCAGATGTTCTCATCACTCTGTCTGGTGTAAAACAAACACTGATTTAACCCCCCCCCCCCCCCGCCCCGCCCCCGCTAGCCATTAGAAAATGTAACAAAAAAGGAAATGTGGTTCATTGCCAGCTTTGGAACCTCTGTCAGGTTTTTATTGCAGAGAACCCCCATCAGAGAACGGGGCGGAATATACAAACGCACCAGAATAATCTCCATTTATACCGAGCGCAGATTCTATATATAGCCGATGTGATTCACTTTATTAAATCGGGAACATCATAAGTACAAGAAGCACACAGGACCGGGAATAGAATCGTTATAGATTCCCCCACACAGAACACATCCATCAGTAAGGCAGGCGGCACGGCTAACCTACCTATGAAAAGTGATCCGCAGTGGCAGACACCCTGCTGCCCTTTTTTAATCCCAAAAGGGACTTTGTAGTTAACAAAAAAAAAAAAAAAACACACTGCAACCGCAAGCCGATCGTTTGGCTCCTGATTACGATGCGCTCTTATTGAACTCCATGGCAGAGTTTGACAGGCGGTGCTGCAGCCTGGATTAAAAATGTAGCAGCCATGAAGCAAAGCATGGCGGCCACTGCATGTAAACAGCCCCGTCAGGCTATAAAGTTAGCATTTGGGTGGGTGGCCGGGCAAAAAGGTAAAACTGCAGCTCAGCCACCTGTTTTTAGCATCCCCCTGGTCACCCGTGTAAAAGAACCCCAAGTGAAGGAGCCAAATGATCCAGCTTCTAAGTAGGAGTCCTGCAATGAAATGACCTGGGTCACTACTTTATGCATGAAGGGTTGTTATATATATGCCATATAAAAAACACTACAGGTGAAAATACCATATGCATTACAACAGGAGCTGGGATATTTGCAGATGCCACCTCATTTTTGTTCCCCCCCCCCTCGGTTGCTAGGACTCTTGCACAGCCACCAGCATCCTAGAAACCAAACGACTCTGCAGCAATGCTGTGTAGGATACTGGTGGCTGGGCCCCATAATGTCAGTGGTTGCTAGGATACAGGCAGCTGGGCTGTACAGCATCATTGGTCGTTATCGTACAGGTGGCCATCATTGGTTGCTAGGGCACAGGTAGATGGACCCCATAATGTCAGTGGTTGCTAGAATGCAGGAAGCTATGCTGTACAGCATCATTGGTCGTTATGGTGCTGGCAGCCGTCACAGGTTCCTCGGCTGGGCCCCATAATGTCAGTCGAAAAAAATCTTGTAAAAACGCCACCGAGGGTCTTTCATTAGTGGTCGCTAGAATGCAGGCAGCTGGGCTGTACAACATCATTGGTTTTTATAGAGTAGGCAGCCTTCATTAGTTGCTAGGTTATTGGCGGCTGGGCCACATAATGCTAGTAGTTGCTAGGATGCAGGCAGGTGGGTTGTGCAGCATCATTGGTTGTTATAGCTCAGGAAGCCATCACTAGTTGCTAGGACACTGATGGCTGGGCCCCATAATGTCAGTGGTTGCTAGGATGCAGGCAGCCGGGCTGTACAGCATCAATGGTTGTTACAGTGCAGGCAGCCGTCAATGGTTGCTAAGACACTGGCGGCTGGGCACTATAATGTCAGTGGTTGATAGAATGCAGGCAGCTGAGCTGTATAGCATGATTGGTTGTTATAGTGTAAGCAGCCATCATTGGTTTCTAGGACTGGCGGCTGGGCCTCATAATGTCGGTGATTGCTAGGATGCAGGCAGCTGGGCCGTACAGCATCACTGGCCGTTGCGGTGGGTGCAGGCGGCTGCCTGCACCATAATGACCGATACTGCTATACATCCTAGCTGTCTTATAGGAGATGTGGGTGTCTCTCTCTCTTCCTGTTGCATCTCCAGAACAGGACAGCAAAACTTTCTCTAATTTATCCCAAACAAAAAGGCTTTGGATACACTTTACAGAATGCAAAAACACATTTGCTCTATATTTGCTGGCTCTCTATGAGCGGAGCTGGCTCTCTATGGGTGGAGCTTGCTCTCTATGGGCGGAGCTTGCTCTCTATGGGCGGAGCTGGCTCTCTATGGGCGGAGCTGGCTCTCTATATGCAAAGTTGGCTCTCAATGGGTTGAGGTTAATTTTTATTTTGCTATGCAGAGTTTGGCGTCATATCATTTCCCTGGTTTATAGATGGAGATTTATGGGAGTTCTCTTGTTTACAGTCACACTCTTTGTGTCATTGCATAACAAGCCATGCCATAGATAGGCTCTCCATGGGTGGAGCTGGCTCTCTATAGGTTAAGTTGGCTCCCAAAGGTGGAGCTGGCTTCCTATGGGTGGAGCTAGCTTCTCTATGGGTGGAGCTAGCTCTCTATGGGTGGAGCTAGCTCTCTATGGGTGGAGCTAGCTCTCTATGGGCGGAGCTAGCTCTCTATGGGCGGAGCTAGCTCTCTATGGGCGGAGCTGGCTCTCAATTAGGTGGAGCTGGCTCTCTATGTGTGGAGCTGGCTCTCTATGGGCGGAGCTGGCTCTCTATGGGCGGAGCTGGCTCTCTATGGGCGGAGCTGGCTCTCTATGGGCGGAGCTGGCTCTGAATTGGGCGGAGCTGGCTCTCTGTGGGCGGAGCTGGCTCTCTGTGGGCGGAGCTGGCTCTCTGTGGGCGGAGCTGGCTCTCTGTGGGCGGAGCTGGCTCTCAATTAGGTGGAGCTGGCTCTCAATTAGGTGGAGCTAGATTCTCTATGGGTGGAGCTGGCTCTCTATGGGTGGAGTTGGCTCTCTGTGGGCGGAGCTGGCTCTCTGTGGGCGGAGCTGGCTCTCTGTGGGCGGAGCTGGCTCTCTGTGGGCGGAGCTGGCTCTCTATGGACAGAGCTGGCTCTCTATGGACAGAGCTGGCTCTCTATGGGCAGAGCTGGCTCTCTATGGGCAGAGCTGGCTCTCTATGGGCAGAGCTGGCTCTCTATGGGCAGAGCTGGCTCTCTATGGGCAGAGCTGGCTCTCTATGGGCAGAGCTGGCTCTCTATGGGCAGAGCTGGCTCTTTATTGGTGGAGCTAGATTCTCTTCTCTATGGGCAGAGCTGGCTCTCTATGGGCAGAGCTGGCTCTCTATGGGCAGAGCTGGCTCTCTATGGGCAGAGCTGGCTCTCTATGGGCAGAGCTGGCTCTCTATGGGCAGAGCTGGCTCTCTATGGGCAGAGCTGGCTCTCTATGGGCAGATCTGGCTCTCTATGGGCAGATCTGGCTCTTTATTGGTGGAGCTAGATTCTCTTCTCTATGGGTGGAGCTGGCTCTCTATGGGTGGAGTTGGCTCTCTATGGGCAGAGCTGGCTCTCTATGGGCAGAGCTGGCTCTCTATGGGCAGAGCTGGCTCTCTATGGGCAGAGCTGGCTCTCTATGGGCAGAGCTGGCTCTCTATGGGCAGAGCTGGCTCTCTATGGGCAGAGCTGGCTCTTTATTGGTGGAGCTAGATTCTCTTCTCTATGGGCAGAGCTGGCTCTCTATGGGCAGAGCTGGCTCTCTATGGGCAGAGCTGGCTCTCTATGGGCAGAGCTGGCTCTCTATGGGCAGAGCTGGCTCTCTATGGGCAGAGCTGGCTCTCTATGGGTAGAGCTGGCTCTCTATGGGCAGAGCTGGCTCTCTATGGGCAGATCTGGCTCTCTATGGGCAGATCTGGCTCTTTATTGGTGGAGCTAGATTCTCTTCTCTATGGGTGGAGCTGGCTCTCTATGGGTGGAGTTGGCTCTCTATGGGCGGAGCTGGCTCTCAATTGGGCGGAGCTGGCTCTCAATTGGGCGGAGCTGGCTCTCTGTGGGCGGAGCTGGCTCTCTGTGGGCGGAGCTGGCTCTCAATTAGGTGGAGCTAGATTCTCTATGGGCAGAGCTGGCTCTTTATTGGTGGAGCTAGATTCTCTTCTCTATGGGCAGAGCTGGCTCTCTATGGGCAGAGCTGGCTCTCTATGGGCAGAGCTGGCTCTCTATGGGCAGAGCTGGCTCTCTATGGGCAGAGCTGGCTCTCTATGGGCAGAGCTGGCTCTCTATGGGTAGAGCTGGCTCTCTATGGGTAGAGCTGGCTCTCTATGGGCAGAGCTGGCTCTCTATGGGCAGAGCTGGCTCTCTATGGGCAGATCTGGCTCTCTATGGGCAGATCTGGCTCTCTATGGGCAGAGCTGGCTCTTTATTGGTGGAGCTAGATTCTCTTCTCTATGGGTGGAGTTGGCTCTCTATGGACAGAGCTGGCTCTCTATGGACAGAGCTGGCTCTCTATGGACAGAGCTGGCTCTCTATGGACAGAGCTGGCTCTCTATGGACAGAGCTGGCTCTCTATGGGCAGAGCTGGCTCTCTATGGGCAGAGCTGGCTCTCTATGGGCAGAGCTGGCTCTCTATGGGCAGAGCTGGCTCTCTATGGGCAGAGCTGGCTCTCTATGGGCAGAGCTGGCTCTTTATGGGCAGAGCTGGCTCTTTATTGGTGGAGCTAGATTCTCTTCTCTATGGGCAGAGCTGGCTCTCTATGGGCAGAGCTGGCTCTCTATGGGCAGAGCTGGCTCTCTATGGGCAGAGCTGGCTCTCTATGGGCAGAGCTGGCTCTCTATGGGCGGAGCTGGCTCTCTATGGGCGGAGCTGGCTCTCTATGGGCGGAGCTGGCTCTCTATGGGCAGAGCTGGCTCTCTATGGGTAGAGCTGGCTCTCTATGGGCAGAGCTGGCTCTCTATGGGCAGAGCTGGCTCTCTATGGGCAGAGCTGGCTCTCTATGGGTAGAGCTGGCTCTCTATGGGTAGAGCTGGCTCTCTATGGGCAGAGCTGGCTCTCTATGGGCAGAGCTGGCTCTCTATGGGCAGATCTGGCTCTCTATGGGCAGAGCTGGCTCTTTATTGGTGGAGCTAGATTCTCTTCTCTATGGGTGGAGCTGGCTCTCTATGGGTGGAGTTGGCTCTCTATGGGCGGAGCTGGCTCTCTATGGGCGGAGCTGGCTCTTTATTGGTGGAGCTAGATTCTCTTCTCTATGGGTGGAGCTGGCTCTCTATGGGTGGAGTTGGCTCTCTATGGGCGGAGCTGGCTCTCAATTAGGTGGAGCTGGCTCTGAATTGGGCGGAGCTGGCTCTCTGTGGGCGGAGCTGGCTCTCTGTGGGCGGAGCTGGCTCTCTGTGGGCGGAGCTGGCTCTCAATTAGGTGGAGCTAGATTCTCTATGTGTGGAGTTGGCTCTCTATGGGTGGAGCTGGCTCTGAATTAGGTGGAACTGGCTCTCTGTGGGCGGAGCTGGCTCTCTGTGGGCAGAGCTGGCTCTCTGTGGGCAGAGCTGGCTCTCTGTGGGTGGAGCTGGCTCTCAATTAGGTGGAGCTAGATTCTCTATGTGTGGAGTTGGCTCTCTATGGGTGGAGTTGGCTCTCTATGGGTGGAGCTGGCTCTGAATTAGGTGGAACTGGCTCTGTGGGCGGAGCTGGCTCTCTGTGGGCGGAGCTGGCTCTCTGTGGGCGGAGCTGGCTCTCTGTGGACGGAGCTGGCTCTCTGTGGACGGAGCTGGCTCTCTATGGACGGAGCTGGCTCTCTATGGACGGAGCTGGCTCTCTATGGACGGAGCTGGCTCTCTATGGACGGAGCTGGCTCTCTATGGACAGAGCTGGCTCTCTATGGACAGAGCTGGCTCTCTATGGACAGAGCTGGCTCTCTATGGACAGAGCTGGCTCTCTATGGACAGAGCTGGCTCTCTATGGACAGAGCTGGCTCTCTATGGACAGAGCTGGCTCTCTATGGACAGAGCTGGCTCTCTATGGACAGAGCTGGCTCTCTATGGGCAGAGCTGGCTCTCTATGGGCAGAGCTGGCTCTCTATGGGCAGAGCTGGCTCTCTATGGGCAGAGCTGGCTCTTTATTGGTGGAGCTAGATTCTCTTCTCTATGGGCAGAGCTGGCTCTCTATGGGCAGAGCTGGCTCTCTATGGGCAGAGCTGGCTCTCTATGGGCAGAGCTGGCTCTCTATGGGCAGAGCTGGCTCTCTATGGGCAGAGCTGGCTCTCTATGGGCAGAGCTGGCTCTCTATGGGCAGAGCTGGCTCTCTATGGGCGGAGCTGGCTCTCTATGGGCAGAGCTGGCTCTCTATGGGCGGAGCTGGCTCTCTATGGGCGGAGCTGGCTCTCTATGGGCGGAGCTGGCTCTCTATGGGCGGAGCTGGCTCTCTATGGGCGGAGCTGGCTCTCTATGGGCGGAGCTGGCTCTCTATGGGCAGAGCTGGCTCTCTATGGGCAGAGCTGGCTCTCTATGGGCAGAGCTGGCTCTCTATGGGTAGAGCTGGCTCTCTATGGGTAGAGCTGGCTCTCTATGGGCAGAGCTGGCTCTCTATGGGCAGATCTGGCTCTCTATGGGCAGAGCTGGCTCTTTATTGGTGGAGCTAGATTCTCTTCTCTATGGGTGGAGCTGGCTCTCTATGGGCGGAGCTGGCTCTCTATGGGCGGAGCTGGCTCTCTATGGGCGGAGCTGGCTCTCTATGGGCGGAGCTGGCTCTCTATGGGCGGAGCTGGCTCTCTATTAGTGGAGTTGGCTCTCTATGGGTTGAGGTCTCCTTAATTTTTATTTTGCTATGCAGAGTTTGGCGTCATTATTTTCCTGATTTATAGATGGAGATTTATGAGAGTTCTCTTGTTTACAGTCACATTCTTTGAAACTCTTTGTGTCATTGCATAACAAGCCGTAGCTAAGAAAACACAATGAAAGCCTTCAACACACTTGGAAGACGCACTCCGGACAAATTCCACCAGTAGGCATTTTTAGTGGCTTAGCGGGCATTTTGCTGTTGCTGAGCAACTTTGTGTTCTGACTGCTGGAATTCATCTTCACCCGATTTTTGCCACACTCACACCCAACTTCAGACAAAAAAACGTTCTTTTTTTTTTTTGTACTTGCAGACCGATTCTCTGTACAGATCAGTATTGAAGCCAAAGGATCACCAAGACATTCAGGAAAGCAGATTTTTCATAGTCACAGGCCGGCAGTGGCAGCCCTTTATCTTTCCTGAGTGACGGGTTTCCTTTACCGTCCATTTACATTCTTGCGGAGCGTTCGTGCACGTGGGTGCATTAAGATGTCAGAAAATCAGACATCACACAAAATTTGTAATGCACCACACATAGTACATTAACGTGTATTGCGGTGCGCTGCAACATACATGCTTTGCCTTAGTGTGTGAACGGCACCACTACACCACAATGCATGGAACGAGTGTTGCTGGACGTTATGGTGACGCACCGATATAAATGACCCCCCCCCCCAGGTATACAACAGTGTGACCAAAACATTTCCCCACTCTCTGCATCTGCAACAGCATCATTGGGGCTCTGTGGTCGTGCGCGCTCCCATTGGCCAGCAGGGGGGGGAGCTAATCAGCAGGTTCGGCGGACCCGATGTCCGCGGGCAACTCGCGATCGTTCCCCGCAGAGACAGAATGGGGATCTGCCTGTGTAAACAAGCAAATCTGTGTGTTGTCCCAGTGAGCCCTTCCCCCCCATACAGTTAGAATACACCGAGGGAACACATTTAACCCCATGATCGCCCCTGATGTTAACCCCTTCCCTGCCAGTGTCATTAGTACAATAACAGGTCATATTTTTTAGCACTGATCACTGTAGTAATGTCACTGGTTCCCCAAAAAAAAAAGAAGTGTCAAAAATGTCAGTTAGGTGTCCGATCTGTCCGCCGCAATGTCGCAGCCCCGTTAAAAATCACTGATCGCCATCATTACTAGTAAAAAAGAAATAAATCAAAATGCCATAAATCTATCCCCTATTTTGTAGACATGGTAACTTTTGTCCAAACCAATCAATGTACGCTTATTGCGATTTTTTTTACCAAAAATAAGTAGCAGAATACATATTGGCCTAAACTGATGAATAAATTCATTTCTCTTTTTTTGGAAATGTTTTACAGCAGAAAGTAAAAAACTTTTTTTATTTTTAAATTTGTCCCTTTTTTTTTCTGTTTATAGCGCAAAAAATAAAAACCGCAGAGGTGATCAAATACCACCAAAAGAAAGCTCTATTTGTGGGAAAAAAAGGACGTCAATTTTGTTTGGGGTACAACGTCGCACAACCGCGCATTTGTCAGTTAAAGCGTCTAAGTGCCGTATCGCAAAAATTGGCCTGGTCATGGGGGAGGGGGGTAAATGCTTCTGGGGCTGAAGTGGTTAAAACAATAAATCTGTGATTTTAGATTAATAATATATTTTGTATATTTTTCTCTCATTTGGTTGGCACATTTAAAGTTCCCTTCTCTTTCCCTGGTAGATTGAAGGTACTGGCCCTTCGGGCGTGGCTCCCCCCTCTACAACGAAAAACATTTTTGTAGATTTACATACTCTAGATTTTTTTTTTAAATTTTTTTTTTAACAAATTTAATATTGATTTTGAGAGAGTATTTTTTAATAATCGTCTGGAATTAATCTCTAAATAGCCACTTTGAGATATTTCCCTGCGACACAAACCTAACATCCTCGGTCTACAAAAGTTTTTCAACCAGGGTTGTCATTTGGGGTGCCATATGGGCCCCACCGGGGTGCCACGACCCAATTTGTCATTAAGAAGTAACATTTACGTTTTTTTTTTTTTACATTCTAGACCAGGGGGGGGGGGGACCTCCAGATTTTGCAGACTTAAAGGGACCGCAACGTAAAAACGGTTAAGAAAAACTCTATGGTGTCCGGTGAATAATTATATTAAATAATTTACTCCTTATTCAAGACTCTGTGGGACCTGCTCAGGAAAAACACCAGATTTTCATGTTTCCCGGGAGCGTAAACATACACATGGTGGTGCTTTTTTCTTCCCAGTTTGATGGCACTGACATGTTTACATTTCAAACAAACTTTATTTATACTTCCTATGATGAGAACGTTAACGTTTCACACACTAAAGCCTCGTACACACGATCGGATTGTTGGGCAACAAAACCGTGGAATTTTGTCGGAAGGGCGTTGGCCCAAACTTGTCTTGCATACACACAATTGGTGGCCAACAATTACGAACGTAGTGACGTACTATGTGGTTTTTCAGCTCTTTAGCTCCACCCTTTGAGCTCCATCTGCTAATTTCGTGTTAATAGAAGTTTGGCGAGTGTTGATTTCGTGCTTTTCATTTTGCGCTTTTCAGTTCGTTTCTGAACGGCCGTTCGTCCACCAGACATGTTGCGAGAATCGGAGGAGATAACGTGTTATTTATTATTGGCCTCGGAGTTATTGCTTTGACATTATTTTTTTGGTTGAATAATAATGATTTGATTTGTTATATTTTCTATATTTTTGGATGCATAGAATGCAATTTTTGGTGAAGTTCTATTGGCAGATATCATGTCTAATTTTATTTGTTTTCTTTTTTTAATGCACAATAAAAAAAATTGTGTAGAATAATACTTGGCTTTGTGTTTTACTTCAAATGACAGTTTGGGAGTCGGCAGTTACATTTAAGAAAATACAATGTAACATTAACAAGGGACACCAACATTGTTGTATCTTTGATCTTATAAACTCCTGGATAATAATGGTGTTGTGGTAACTTAAAAAAAAAAAAAAAAAAAAAACAAACACATAATAATATTATTCTTGAGATCACTAGAAAAAAAAAAAAGCCTTTGAAAATGTGTTTGCAATAACTCAATCAGTATCACCAGCAAAGCAGCTTCATTATTATCCCATTATAGAAGAAGAGAATTGTGCGCTGCGTTTCCACATTTCATAATTTGCCGCGTCACGAATGTTAATTCTCCGTTACGAACGCTTCCGGCTCGCTCCTTGCTTCCGAGCATGCGCGTTTGTACTTTGGACTTTTGTACGACGGACTTGTGTACACACGCTCGGAAAATCCGACAACAGACATTTGTCCACGGAAAATTTTAAAGCCTGCCATCCAACATTTGACCGCGGGAAAATCCGACAACAATTGTCCGATGGAGCGTACAAACGGTTGGATTTTCCGCCAACAGCCTGTCATCGAACATTTCCCGTCGGAAAATCTGATCAAGTGTGCGAGGCTTACAAGGTTGTCCTAAACTGTCAGACTTTCTAAGTTGGACATATCGGTATTTTCAAATAATATATAGCGCAGCGCTAATAAACTGAATTCATATAAAATGTATTTAACCACATGCCGACCGCCGCATGTAGATATACGTCGACAGAATGGCACGGACAGGCGAATGGGCATACAGGTACGTCCCTTTAAATTTGCGGGCGTGTGGTCGCGTGCGCGCACCGCCAGGACCCGCGGACTCAATGTCTGCCGGTGTCCCGCGATCATGTCACGGAGCTGAAGAACGTAGAGATGTCACTGTAAACACAACATCTCCCCGTTCTTCCTAGTGACATGTCACTGATCGTCTTGTTCCCCCTCATCGGGATCGGTGATCAGTGTCGTGTCACTCGTAGCCACGCCCCCTAACAGTTAGAATCACTCCCTAGGACACACTTAACCCCTTCTTAGCCCCCTAGTGGTTAACCCCTTCACTGCCAGTCACATTTATACAGTAATCAATGCATTTTGAATCGCACTGATCGCTGCATAAATGTGAATGGTCCCAAAATAATGCCAAAAGTGTCCGATTTGTCCACCGCAATGTCGCAGCCACGATTAAAAAAAAAATTTAAAAAAAATTGCAGATCGCCGCCATTACTAGTAAAAAAGAAAAAAAAAATTATTAATTAAATATCACTGGTCCCAAAAGTGTCAAAAAGGTGTCTGATCTGTCCATCGCAATCCCGCAAAAAAAAAAAAAAGAAAAAACGCAGATCGGCGCCATTACTAGTACAAAATAAATAAAAATGCCATAAATCTATCCCCTATTTTGTAGACCCTATAACTTTTGCGCAAACCAATCAATAAACACTTATTGCGATTTTTTTTTACCAAAAACATGTAGAAGAATACGTATCGGCCTAAACTGAGGGGGAAAAAAATGTTTTTTTATATATTTTTGGGGGATATTTATTATACCAAAAAGTAAAAAAATATTGTTTTTTCAAAATTGTCGCTCCTTATTTGTTTATAGCGCAAAAAATAAAAACCGCAGAGGTGATCAGAGGTGAACCGCACTGATCGCTGTATAAATGTGAATGGTCCCAAAAGTGTCCGATCTGTCTGCCGCAATGCTGCAGTCACGATAAAAATCGCAGATCTACTAGATTACTAGTAAAAACAAAAAAAATTATTACCGTATATACTCGAGTATAAGTCGTTCCGAGTATAAGTCGAGGCCCTAATTTACCACAAAAAAATGGGAAAAACTTATTGACCCGAGTATAAGACGAGGGTGAGAAATGCACAGCTACTGTAAGTGGAAAAGAGGGTCAACAATGCCCATTTGCAGCATCACTGTGCCCATTTGCAGCCATAGGTCCCCTGAACTTCAAACTCGGTAGTTAGGGGTTCCTAGATGCCCCCTAGCTGCAGCCAAAATTTGGGGTCTCTGAACCCAAAGGACCCAAAATGACATTGCTGCAGATAGACACAGTTTACCGAATTTGGGGCACCGTATCTCTGGGCCACTTAGTACTAAGAACCCCAAATTTGGTGTGCAAACCCAGTGGAACTAGCACCATAAAATTTCCAAAGCTGGGGTTTCTAGCACTAAGTGGCCCCAAGATACAGGGCCCCAAATATCAGTTCAGAAAATGTCAAGCACTTTTCTGCAGCAGAAAATGACATTTTCTGAACCAGTTTTGGGGCCCTGTATCTCAGGGCCACTTGGTGCTAGGAACCCCAGCTTTGGATATGTTATGGTACCATTTCCACTGGGTTTGCACACCAAATTTGGGGTTCCTAGCACCAAGTGGCCCTGAGATATGGGGCCCCAAAATCGGTTCAGAAAATGTCAAGCACTTTTCTGCACCAGAGAATGACATTTTCCGAACCGATTTTGGGGCCCCGTATCTCGGGGCCACTTAGTGCTAGGAACTTCCGCTTTGGATATGTTATAGTACTAGGTCCACTGGGTTTGCATACCAAATTTGGGGTTTCTAGCACCAAGTGGCCCTGAGATACAGGGCCCCAAAGTCGGTTCGGAAAATGAAATTTTTTTCTGCAGAAAAGTGCTTGACTCGAGTATAAGTCGAGGGGGGCACTTTCAGCACAAAAAAATGTGCTGAAAAATTCGACTTATACTCGAGTATATACGGTAATAAAAACACCATAAAGCTATCCCCTATTTTATAGACACTATAACTTTTGCGCAAACCAATCAATATTTTGCGATTTCTTTTACCAAAAATATGTAGAAAAATATGTATCGGCCTAAACTGAGGAAAAAAAAAATGTTTTTTTATATAATTTTTGGGGGATATATTATACCAAAAAAAAAAAAAATATTGCTTTTTTTTTTCAAAATTGTCGCTCTTTTTTTGTTTATAGCGCAAAAAATAAAAACCTCAGGAGGTGATCAAATACCACCAAAAGAAAGCTCTATTTGTGGGAAAAAAAGGACGTCAAGTTTGTTTGGGAGCCACGTCGCACGACCGTGCAGTTGTCAGTTAAAGCGACGCAGCGCCGAATCGCAAAAAAGTGCTCTGGTCTTTGGCCAGCCAAATGGTCCGGGGCTGAAGTGTGAAAAGACAGAAATAAAATCATAAGAGAAGTCCATGCGTACGGGTAGGAACTGAATAAAACAGGAGCAGGGAGTATAAGAAGAAATCCTCAGCTATGATCACTGTGCTTGTAAAAAGACTTCTGAACTGCGCAGATTCGTGACAAAACCTCCACCGACTGTAAGACAAGCCGCTCAACGCACACAATAGACCTTCTGAACCAACAGATAGGTCAGATCAAGCTTTCCCCAAAACAAGGGGGTAAAAGAGAAGATAGGTGCCTCTGCAGAAATCCAACTATTATCAGACTCCACTGCTCCAAATCGTTCGTCAGATCTCACAGTCAATGGCGTTTAGATCGTTGTACCATGTAAGATCAATGAAAACATGCATAGTGCTCTCTGTATGTACCAGTCCAGGACGTTTCATTAAGTCTAAAAGAGTTTACTCCCAAATAAAAGCCCTGTTGTTATCCCAGTGCTAGCCATAAAAGCATTTCACAGCATACATGTCTCACCGAGGCACAGAGTGGAAGGTGGCTGCGGCTGACGTAACCGGGTCCTCCCGCACGCGTATCGTCCCAGTGGGCGGGACTTCCTCAGCGATATCAGAGAACAACGCATACCCGGATTATACTACCATTCCTGTGGATGGGAGATTATCTGCAGGGGTACGCCACGGTCCCTCCATGTGCTGATCAGACACACAGAAAGACAAAAGCGCGCATCCCCCCCTCCCATAACCAATAATGTCTTTGCAGAGTGAACACACCCCCCGATCGCCCAGACACGCCCCCCGATCGACGATCGTCCCCCCCCCTCCAGACGATCGTTCTGTGTATCGTACAGGGGCTCTTCTCTGGCGGACATATCCCCACTCTGCAAACGCTTCTCTGCATCCTCAGGAAGCTTTCCACCACCAAAACGGGTCCCAGCTGGTGTCCCCTCCCAACATTTTGAGATGGGAATGAGGGACACCTACCAACAAATGTATGTAGGCATAGGACACGCCCCCTGTCACACCCCCTTAAAGGAGAATTAACCAAAAAAGTTAATAATCCACAAGGACTTTTTTTAAATCTACTATTCCTTTATATCGGCTTTTAAAAATGTACAAATGCAGCAATTTAGAAATTGGATGAAAGGTTTAGCACTGGGAAACACTTTTTGAAAGATAAAAAGTGCATTTTATATACAACCCTATAGATCAGAATGAAATGAGGGACAAATGAGGGGGGAGGAATGAGGGACAGAGGGACATTGCTCCAAATCAGGGACAGTCCCTCGAAATCAGGGACAGTTGGGAGCTATGAACACTGGGAGACGCTGACAATACATCTTAATAGGATTTCCACAACACCACCCATATCTGAGGCCTGTTTACCATGGTACCCAGATATCTCAGTAGGTTCTCCAGTGGAACCTTCCCGGTCATGGTAGACAAATACCACCATTCCCATCTGAAACCAGCTGCTATACAGTTGTTCCCCCCCCAGGTATTGGCTGACCTTGAGTTTATGACTTGTTATCAAGCACCATACTGTAAGGCTTTCCTGCAATGCTATGGATGACTGCCTGCAGCCTGCAACTATTGTAATGACTTCACATACCGCCAACTCACATTGAACATTAACCAAAGACGAGAGTTCTTTTCACCAAATTCTTTACTCAACAGTTTTTCTCGACTGATACCATGGACATGGACTGTACAGGGCTTTGTTAACTTAGCATTCCATATAATTGGTGATGGTTCACGTACATTTTATTCCCAATAATGGGTGTAGGAGGGGGGGGGGGGGGGGCTGAGGTTTTCCTATCCATAACAAGCCATGATTACAGCAATGTTTGAAGGCCTGAAGTCCTGCTATGAGGATTCCTTCGAGGAGGTGCATTCACACAACACTCCCAGTTTCTCATATGACCCCTTAGGAAAATTAATTACCTTCCCTTGCTCTAGAAGACCCTCCCACCAATTGGACGGAAACCACCCAGAAGGGAAATAAAAACCCCTTTAGCCATTCTGCTAAATTCATAGGCATCAGTGGAAAGGGCAACATTGAAGAAAAAGCTCCATTTTCTAACAAATATAAAATGTTCCAACCCGCCCGGCATCCGGATATTGAAACGTCGCCATATATATTGGGGGAATTCTCGGTGGAAGCTGCATTTGCGAGTTTTCCACGTGTAGCAATTGGGTTTTTCAATTTCACACTTTTTTGTATCTATTTCAAGGTGTACCGGTGGTATGGTGGACTTTTAAAAATACAAGTCAAGTCACCCCATTATTATACAAGTCAAGTCACCCCATCATTGTGCCAGTCAAGTCGCTCCATTATTGTATAAGTCACCCCCCCATCATTGTACAAGTCAAGTCACCCCATTATTGTATAAGTCACCCCCTCCATCATTGTACCAGTCAAGTCGCCCCATCTTTGTACCAGTCAAGTCGCCCCATCATTGTACCAGTCAAGTCGCCCCATCATTGTACCAGTCAAGTCGCCCCATCATTGTACCAGTCAAGTCGCCCCATCATTGTACCAGTCAAGTCGCCCCATCATTGTACCAGTCAAGTCGCCCCATCATTGTACCAGTCAAGTCGCCCCATCATTGTAACAGTCAAGTCGCCCCATCATTTTATAAGTCACCCCCCCATCATTGTACCAGTCAAGTCACCCCATCATTGTACCAGTCAAGTCACCCCTCATTATTGTACCAGTCAAGTCACCCCATCATTGTACCAGTCAAGTCATCTCATCATTGTACCAGTCAAGTCGCCCCATCATTGTACCATTCAAGTCGCCCCATCATTGTACCATTCAAGTCGCCCCATCATTGTACCAGTCAAGTCACCCCATCATTGTATAAGTCACCCCCCCATCATTGTCCAAGTCAAGTCACCCCAATATTGTACAAGTCACTCCCCATTATTGTACCAGTCAAGTCACCCCAATATTGTACAAGTCACCCCCCATTATTGTACCAGTCAAGTCACCCCATCATTGTACCAGTCAAGTCGCCCCATCATTGTACCAGTCAAGTCGCCCCATCATTGTACCAGTCAAGTCACCCCATCCTTGTACCAGTCAAGTCACCCCATCATTGTACCAGTCAAGTTACCCCATCATTGTACCAGTCAAGTCACCCCAATATTGTACAAGTCACCCCCCATTATTGTACCAGTCAAGTCACCCCATCATTGTACCAGTCAAGTCGCCCCATCATTGTACCAGTCAAGTCGCCCCATCATTGTACCAGTCAAGTCGCCCCATCATTGTACCAGTCAAGTCACCCCATCATTGTACCAGTCAAGTCATCCCATCATTGTACACGTCAAGTCACCCCAATATTGTACAAGTCACCCCCCATTATTGTACCAGTCAAGTCACCCCATCATTGTACCAGTCACGTCGCCCCATCATTGTACCAGTCAAGTCACCCCATCATTGTACCAGTCAAGTCACCCCATCATTGTACCAGTCAAGTCACCCCAATATTGTACAAGTCACCCCTCATTATTGTACCAGTCAAGTCACCCCATCATTGTACCAGTCAAGTCATCTCATCATTGTACCAGTCAAGTCACCCCATCATTGTACCAGTCAAGTCACCCCATCATTGTATAAGTCACCCCCCATCATTGTACCAGTCAAGTCACCCCATCATTGTACCAGTCAAGTCACCCCAATATTGTACAAGTCACCCCTCAGTATTGTACCAGTCAAGTCACCCCATCATTGTACCAGTCAAGTCATCCTATCATTGTACAAGTCAAGTCACCCCATTATTGTATAAGTCACCCCCCCATCATTGTACCAGTCAAGTCGTCCCATCATTGTCCAAGTCAAGTCACCCCAATATTGTACAAGTCACTCCCCATTATTGTACAAGTCGCCCCCCATTATTGTACCAGTCAAGTCACCCCCTATTATTGTACCAGTCAAGTCACCCCAATATTGTACAAGTCACCCCTCAGTATTGTACCAGTCAAGTCACCCCATCATTGTACCAGTCAAGTCATCCTATCATTGTACAAGTCAAGTCACCCCATTATTGTATAAGTCACCCCCATCATTGTACCAGTCAAGTCATCCCATCATTGTACACGTCAAGTCACCCCAATATTGTACAAGTCACCCCCCATTATTGTACCAGTCAAGTCA
This sequence comes from Lithobates septentrionalis, assembly GCA_037952835.1. Taxonomy (NCBI): domain Eukaryota; kingdom Metazoa; phylum Chordata; class Amphibia; order Anura; family Ranidae; genus Lithobates; species Lithobates septentrionalis. The sequence continues at coordinate 58,488 of JBBDGP010004649.1, forward strand.
CCCCATTATTGTATAAGTCACCCCCCCCATTATTGTACAAGTCAAGTCACCACATTATGTACAAGTCAAGTCACCCCATTATTGTATAAGTCTCCCCCCATCAATTTACCAGTCAAGTCACCCCATTATTGTATAAGTCACCCCCCCATCATTGTACCAGTCAAGTCGCCCCATCATTGTCCAAGTCAAGTCACCCCAATATTGTACAAGTCACCCCCCATTATTGTACCAGTCAAGTCACCCCAATATTGTACAAGTCACCCCCCATTATTGTACCAGTCAAGTCACCCCAATATTATACAAGTCACCCCCCCCCCTATTGTAGCAGTCAAGTCGTCCCATGATTGTACAAGGCACCCCCCCCCCCATTATTGTACAAGTCACCCCCATTATTGTATTTCGGAGGACTACCAATTGCATCGGGGGTTTTCCTGTTGGTTCTATAAATAGGTATTGATTAGGGGGCCCTCACTACTTTGGATTGTGCCAGTTGGTTTATTGTCTCCGATACGGACTATTGGATATAAAGCTGAGATATTCTGAAGGAATAGAACTTGTTGATGTATCTATGCGGTATGGGATGTTGGGCGGGTTGGAATTTTAATTAGATTTTTCTTTTTTTTTTTTACTGTGGTGTTTTAACAATATGCTTGGTAATAAAGATCTAAACAAGGGCACAGCTCTATAATTATCTTTGTACGTGCAATACAAGAGAAATCTATAATTGTGCCCCCCCCCCTCTACATTGTAAAGCGCTGCGTAAACTTTTGGCGCTATATAAATCCTGTATAATAATAATATTATATATAGTCCATGTAAACATTTTTAATGACACCCTAATGCACATTTACAGTAAAAAAAAAAAAACAAACGCACCTATGCTTACATTACCAAAAATAGCGCACGTGCGTTGTTTCCATTTAAAGTGAGCGGACTGCCTTAAAGTGATTGTAAACGATCACCTTGTAAAAACAACCCAGTCAGTTTAAAATAAAAATGAAAAAACATTTGTGTATAGATAAAAAAATAAAAATAAAAAAAATGTATATAAAAATATATTTTTTCCCTTTTTTTTTTTAAATAAGTGATCACATTCCCTCTGTGCTGCGTAAGAGCTGGGGGAGGAGAAACAGCAGGACACTGAGCTTCCCAGTGAATGGCTGTGCAGCAGGGCTAGCCAGGACAAGTCTGTTCATTGGAGGAGAGTACACCGAGTTCCCAGCATAGCTAGAGAACTGACCATGGTGTGCTCTCCTACTTAGTGTTGTCAGTTTTCTTTAATATGAAAGCGGAGGGACTGACAGGAACACCAGGGATTTCTCACAAAGGACGCAATACAAAGAGAACAGGAGAGCTTCTCATACAAGTACATGAGTCACATATCAGGAATATGAAATGTTGGGGTAACAAACACTTTAAAGGGTAGCTCCACTTTCGTGGGGAAAAAAAATTAGCAAATAAAAAAAAATAATAATCATAAGAGTCATATTGTGATTGAAAAGTAAAGGGAATCTTTAATGACATTCAAATCTGCAGCCGCTGTAATTTTCTGTAAAATGCAATATGGCTGCCCGGAGGTGCTCTGTACACAGATGGTATACAGAACCCCGCCCCCCCCAGAAATGTCATTTCCTGCTTGTGTGATTGGCTCACTGATTTTCCCAGAAGAAGTCTGCCCTAAGATACAAGTCAGACTTTGGGCATCCCCTGCAACAAAAATGTCATTTTTTTTTTGGGTGAGATACTCCCAAAGGGAAATCATGTCTAAAGGGATGCAGACTCTGCCACTATCCTCATTAGAGCCCTGCAGGTGCAGCAGCTGATTGATAAAATATAAAATCACTCCCATTTACATTCATTCTGGCTGAAGCTCCAGGCTGTGGGTGGTCCCTCGGCATGATAATTGTACAGTGCAGGGCTGTTACAGGGTGCGCATGCAACTGGGGCCTGAAGCGTCTTAGAGAGGACTCAGTACTGGACGGGTTACATAAATGGAGGAAGCCTGCCAGAGCCGGGGGGTAGGGGTAAGGAGGTAACATAAATGTCATTTTTGGTGAGATACTCCCAGAGGGAAATCACGTCTAAAAGGGATGCAGACCCTGCCACTTTCCTCATTAGATCCCTGCAGGTGTAGCAGCTGATTGATAATAATAAAGTCACTCCGCACATGAACACAGAGAAACAAACAGATATTTCTTCAGAATAACAAAATGTAAGAATCTGTTACAAAGTTTCTTACAATCCCTGCAATACACAGCGATCACCCAGAGGGGGAGGGGTTTATTCCCTGCAATGTACAGAGATCACTCAGATGGGGGAGGAGTTTATTCCCTGCAATGTACAGAGATCACTCAGATGGGGGAGGGGTTTATTCCCTGCAATGTACAGAGACCACCCAGAGGGGGGAGGGGTTTATTCCCTGCAATGTACAGAGATCACCCGGGGGGGAGGGGTTTATTCCCTGCAATGTACAGAGATCACCCAGAAGGGGGGAGGGGTTTATTCCCTGCAATGTACAGAGATCACCCAGAAGGGGGAGGGGTTTATTTCCTGCAATGTACAGAGACCACCCAGAGGGGGGAGGGGTTTATTCCCTGCAATATACAGCGATCACCCAGAGGGGGGGAGGGGTTTATTCCCTGCAATGTATAAAGACCACCCAGAGGGGGGAGGGGTTTATTCCCTGCAATGTATAAAGATCACCCAGAGGGGGGAGGGGTTTATTCCCTGCAATATACAGCGATCACCCAGAGGGGGGAGGGGTTTATTCCCTGCAATGTACAGAGATCACCCAGAGGGGGGAGGGGTTTATTCCCTGCAATGAACAGAGATCACCCAGGGGGGAGGGGTTTATTCCCTGCAATGTACAGAGATCACCCAGAGGGGGGAGGGGTTTATTCCCTGCAATGTACAGAGATCACCCAGAGGGGGGAGGGGTTTATTCTCTGCAATGTACAGAGATCACCCAGAGGGGGGAGGGGTTTATCACCTGCAATGTACAGAGACCACCCAGAGGGGGGAGGGGTTTATCACCTGCAATGTACAGAGACCACCCAGAGGGGGGAGGGGTTTCTCAACAAAATAGGAGTTACTCTTTAAAAGCAAGGTACCTCAACACATAAGAACACATGTAAAGAAGTGATCAGGCCCTTAAGCTTCCCGTCTCCTTGAAGCTGACTTCATCTCTGTGTATTGTGGGAACGCATGGGAAATATCTCTGTGCTACCTCAAAAACGCACAATTGGCACATGCCACATCTTGCTATTTATTTTCATTGGCACTCCATCACATCTTGCCAAAGCACCCTGACATACCTCTCCGAGTGAAACTTGGATGCAGTGCCAAGACAAGGGCAACCAGTGCCCAGGGCAAAGATGCCAAACTGTGCCCCCTCCTCCCCCATTCATGATCCTACACCCAGCAGTCAATCGCTGCCTCTATCACTACTCCTGTCAGCCTTGCAACAGAAGGAAGGCGCCCCCCCATCCTTACAGTAATCCAATGCCCCCGGGGCAACCGTCCCTCGCTCCCAGGGCAACCGCCCCTCCCGCCCACCCCTTCTCCTGGACCTGATTGGATGTGGCCATTGTTTTGTTTTTGTTTTTAAATTGTGGTAGCGCCCCATTCATAATAAATTGTCTGTCTTAACACAACGCAGGGCTTTCATGATAGGCGTGTGAACTTCTTTCTCCCCATCGGGAGGGTTCCTTTGCACTGGGGGCCAATAGGCCATCTAGAGAGAGCCGAGATACCCCGCGTTTCTACATTGGGTCGCAAAATCTTTGATGGTTGCAGGAATTAAAGTGACGATTCCTGTTTTGCTCTGAGAAATGGAACTAGTCAGTGTGGGCGGAGCCAGAGGACATGAAGGAGGGATGACCACCCCGCCCTATGCTAGCTCGGGTTTTGGAATGGTCGTAGATATGCCAGTCGAACATCCTATTTAAATGCCCGGGATGCCTGATCATATTTTTTATTTTTTTTAATGCCTGGGGCATTCAAACATCCCTTCCCTTTTTGGAGCCTTCCGTGAGGACCATTAAAGTCTCAGTTGTCTGTAGACCCCATTCCCTTCACCTCTTGTGTGATCACTAAGACAGGAAGTGAGCAAAATCTCTCCAGTGGGGGGGCGCTTACAGTCAAAGTTGAATGGGAAGGTGTTAAAACCACTGCCAGGTTTTTATTTTTTGGCAGCAGGTGTTTCACTTGAGCCAATGTTTTGCAGAGTTGATTTAACTCCCCCCCCCCCCTCCAATTAACCACCAAGAATCCAACTAAACTGGTTATTAAACCCTGATGAAGGGAGGAAACCCTATAGCCCCTGAAAAGCGTTGGGTGTGGTCTTTGTTATCTTTAGACTTCTGTGATGAAATGTGTTGACTTGGACACCTATGCATTTGGTGTGTCACTCTTTTTCTCCTTGCACATTCTATTTTTTACCCCAGGCCACCTCTAAGGCCCCTCTGCCCAGCCCAGAGCCAAAGTGCTCCATAGTATGGATAAAATCAGTTTCTGATCCAGTTAAATGTTTGGAGGATTCTCTTACCATCTTTGCCCCCACTGTGGAGATGCCCCCTCATTTCCTGTCCTGATGACCACATGTCAGGGGTCAGGCTCGGAGACCAGAAACTATAACAGTAGAGAGGCTCCCACTGACCAGCAGGATAAGTACATCCCTGGAGGATGACATGGGCTCACCCGAGGTGCGAGGTCTAAGCACTAGCCGGTATTCACCAGAGCTTTTGATGGTGGGGATGGGTTTTGTTGCGTGTAGTCCCAGGTTGCGGTCATCAGGATCGCCCCACCAGGAGACGAGCAAGCCAGGGTCCAGTAGCAGATATATAACAGGGAGAGATCAAGCAGAGCGTAGTCAGTACACAAGCCATAGGTTGGTAATGAGTTGTTGCAGGTTGGGATCAGGCGGAAGCACGGTTGAGGAGCAAGCCACAAGGTCTGTAATGAGTGGTAGTGGAAATACAGATGGCTACAGGAGTGACCTGAGTGAGATATTGGCTGGAGTGAGAACAATAATCTGGCAAACAGGAAGTGCAAAGGCGTGTCTTAAATAGGAAGTTCGTGGGATGAGCAAAGGGTTCAAGGTTCACCGGAAACGAGGTTCAAGGCAAGTTTGTCTGAGGGAATCGAGCAGGGAGCTGTCCAGCATCTCATGTGGCTCAGCAAGAAGAGATACTGATACCGGATACAGCAGAGATTGCAGGTTCAGATCCGGGTCCCGACACCACACTAGAAGTAAGGAGAACTCCTCAACAGGGTCAAAGGTGGCAATAAAAACGTTCCCAGCCTTCCTTATTCTATCTAATACTAAGAAATACATTTTAGCTGGCATTGAACCTAATGGTAAACTATTAATTTGCTATATCCCATGAAACTAACGGGAAGACTATTCCTCCTCCAGGATTCAATAGGTTCCTTTCGCTTTCAAACTTGCTGAAATGATGCAATATCTCAGTTTCAGATATGTCAGCATTAGGGATGTTCCCGGCATTATAATGTATCCTACAGGTGGGCCCCGCATTGCATTGTGGGGGATGGCGGGGACATTCCTCAGTGCAGGCATTTCAGAGAGTGGCTCCTTTTATCCAGCAGGTATCTGGGATGGTTCTACTCAGCAGATACAGTCCAGAGATTGAAGTATAGCAATCAGCAACGTGTGATAATCCTTTTCCCTTCAGCGGGGTCAGAGGTCTTAGTTGGTGACCGGCTTGCTAAAAATTCAGACTGCAGCTAAATTATATTTGAAGTTAAAGTTTAACATTTCTGATATTTTTTCTGTTTGAATAGAGGAATGCTCAGAACAGTTCTTCCCAACCATGTCACCACGGGGGAAGCCACAAATTAATGTTCAATTCTCAAGGAACCCATTAAACATGATTTTGTCTCCAAATTTTGTATGCCAGCCACACCACATTGGTGGTCAATGAAAGATACACCTTAGACTGGTAATCAATACATTGGTGATCAGTGAGAAGAATGCTCCTTACATTGGTGATCAGTGGGAAGAATGTTCCTTACATTGGTGATCAGTGAGAAGAATGTTCCTTACATTGGTGATCAGTGAGAAGAATGCTCCTTACATTGGTGATCAGTGAGAAGAATGTTCCTTACATTGGTGATCAGTGGGAAGAATGTTCCTTACATTGGTGATCAGTGAGAAGAATGTTCCTTACATTGGTGATCAGTGGGAAGAATGTTCCTTACATCAATTTTAAGTCCTGCACAAATTTTGCAAAAATGAAAAAAAAAGTGTTTTTTGTGTTTTTTTTTGCTGTTCTACATTAGGGCTTGGCTCTGACTGCACCATTTATAACTGGATTGTTAGGACTTCATGGCGTTTCCTGGTAAAAAAGCGATAACGGCCTCGATTCTCGGGGGTCAGAAGTTGATCAGCTGCAGTAAAACTTTTCCTCTAATTCATATTTAATAGATTTATAACATGGGCGTTAGAGAGGACTTGGGTTTCCTCCAGATTTGTGGTCATACTCTGGATTATATGTTGTATCTTAACCAGCTTAGTCACCAGCAAAGGTGTCATTAAATGGTATCAGCCCAAATCTGAACGGGGGATTTCCTCATTCTATGCTAATGGTATTCATTGGGTTTCCTATAATTGTCTATTATGGTCACCTATTGTAATGCTATCTCCTATTCTTACTGAAAGTAATAAAACATATTCTATAAAAAAAAAAGTTTCCTTTTGTCATTGTTCGGGGGGAAGCATTCATGCAAACTTGTAAGTAACCGAGAGGTCAAAGTTTAAACTACATGTAAACCCAATCACTAAAATCTGATAAAAAGCACCAATCTTTTCGTGTCATTACAAGGTATTTTCAAATTTTTTTGCAACCTTCATTGACGTAATCCTCTGATCCTGCCATGAAGGTTCTTTTTTAGGCATTTCCTGTTAAAGTGATACTAAACACACACTGCATAATTCCCATTCTCCCTTCTATTTGTATATGGGGATGACCGCTCTAAAATTATTTTCATAAAAAAAGAAACAAAACAAAAAAAAAGAAAACACATCTAAGTGCCTTTTTCCTAATGGATATCCAGCTGTCACATGAGCCGGCTCTCTCCCAGCCTGTCTGCAGGGAAACATAAGCAGAAGGAGCTTCTAGTCACATGTTCAACATAACAAAACAAAAAAAATAACAAAAAACAGCCTTTGGGCGCTTTCACACGGGGCGGATCAGTCATGATCCGCCCCGTGAACATCCGCTTGCTCAGCGGGGATAGCTCCGCCGATCCCCGCTGAGCAGGAAGATGACAGGTGCATCGCTGCACACTGTGCAGCGACGGACCTGTCAGAGCGCCGCTCTCCCCTATGGGGGGATCGGATGATGATGGTCCATAGTGTCCGTCGTCATCCGATCCGATAACGGATGGAAAAGTAGGTTTTTCCTCCGTTACACTTTTCGGATCGGAGCGGGTCGGATGTCAGCGGACATGTCACCGCTGACATCCGACGCTCCATAGGGATGAATGTATGTCCGTTTTTCATCCGAAAACGGAAGGATGAAAAACGGACATACGGATCCCTCGTGTGAAAGAGCCCTTAGTTATACAGAGTAAAAATAAACAAATAATATCAATAAACATTTAAATTGTCAATATATATTTAAACTCAAATCTTTATTATTTTTGGCAATAATATGGTGTGGGCGGATTTCTGTCACAGGCTGTGTCATGCCCCCTCCAGCCTTTGTCTTAGAATAAGAGGGAGGTGAAGCCTCCATCAATCTACATGTAATATCCCACCCCCCCCATTGTGTTTTGATGGTTAGTGGGCATAGAGGAGGAGGGAGGGAGGGAGTGGGCGGTCATTTACCACTGTGTAGACGCCCCCATGTGTGACTCTATAGTCACATGGGCTGCTCAGATGTGATAGGGAGGAAATGCTCAGCATAGAAACTCACTGAAAACTGAGCATGTGCAGAGCTGCCAACACTGCTCTGCAAAATCCCTGTCTGAATGGGGGACATGGACAGGAGGTGGGAGATAGAGAGCAGCAGGATCAACCAGGATTTTTGCAGAATACAGAAAAAATTGAATACTGTCTGTGATACTTTTTTTATTTGCACTAACATATAATTTTTCATGGACGAGCTTTTGGGGTGAGTACTGCTTGGACCTTGAAGAAGGGGACACACCCCAAAACCCCAAAATGGAAGTGCAAATAAAAAAAAAAAAAAGCATCACGGACAGAACTCAATTTTCTCTGTCACAATTGCACTGATACGGCTACAATCACCTCAAGTATGCAGAATACAAAAAACGAATCTCATAGTGACTGAGTAAGAACATCATTGACAGTGCCTTGAAAAAGTATTCATACCCCTTGAGATTTCCCACGTTTTGTGGCAAGACTTGAAAATTGCTGTTCAGACGCTCTCCATCCAATCTGACAGAGCTTGAGATATTTTACAAAGAAGAATGAGCAGAAATGTCCCTCTCTAGATGTGCAAAGCTGGTAGAGACATCCCCAAAAAGACTTGCAGCTGTAATTGTAGAGAAAGGGGGTTCTACAAAGTATTGACTCCGGGGGGCGCCATACAAATGTCCCCCCCCCCCCCCCACTTTTCACATATTTATTTGTATCATTTATCATTTTCCTTCCACTTCACAATTATGTGTCACTTTGTGTTGGTCTATCACATAAAATCCCAATAAAATATTTTTACATTTTTGGTCGGAACTCGACAAAATGTGGGAAATTTCAAGGGGTAGAAATACTTTTTCAAGGATCTGCAATACACCATTTATTAATAGTTGTTTTTTTATGTGGGATTAGTGACACTTTACAAGACTGTTCATGTCTCCAATTGTTCTCCTGCAGTCACACATGAATGATGAAAACTCCATGCGGCCATTTCAATAAACATTACCCGGGCATAGTCCACTTTTGTCACCACCATGAAACCCACCCTGAGAAATGCTATACAGCCAGCGCTGGTTTGCATGTGGACAGGAAATGGCTGCAAAGTGGCTGCAGGGGATCAGCAGCCTAGAAATGCAGCAAAGGAAAAAAGATGAAAACAAGATTTAATTTAAAAAAATGTCAATTGTTTACGGTACACAGTGCTTTAACAAACCAAAGTTTGGTTAAGGCTTGCATATGCTTTAATACATACACTGCATACGTCTATGGAAATTGGGTGGGCCATCTCTTACGGTGTTCAGGAAATTAGATGGTCAGAGACTGCAGACATGATACAAGAGATGGTCAGAGACTGCAGACATAGTACAGGAGATGGTCAGAGACTGCAGACATAGTACAGGAGATGGTCAGAGACTGCAGACATAGTACAGGAGATGGTCAGAGACTGCAGACATAGTACAGGAGATGGTCAGAGACTGCAGACATAGTACAGGAGATGGTCAGAGACTGCAGACATAGTACAGGAGATGGTCAGAGACTGCAGACATAGTACAGGAGATGGTCAGAGACTGCAGACATAGTGCAGGAGATGGTCAGAGACTGCAGACATGATACAGGAGATGGTCAGAGACTGCAGACATGATACAGGAGATGGTCAGAGACTGCAGACATGATACAGGAGATGGTCAGAGACTGCAGACATGATACAGGAGATGGTCAGAGACTGCAGACATGATACAGGAGATGGTCAGAGACTGCAGACATGATACAGGAGATGGTCAGAGACTGCAGACATGATACAGGAGATGGTCAGAGACTGCAGACATGATACAGGAGATGGTCAGAGACTGCAGACATGATACAGGAGATGGTCAGAGACTGCAGACATGATACAGGAGATGGTCAGAGACTGCAGACATGATACAGGAGATGGTCAGAGACTGCAGACATGATACAGGAGATGGTCAGAGACTGCAGACATGATACAGGAGATGGTCAGAGACTGCAGACATGATACAGGAGATGGTCAGAGACTGCAGACATGATACAAGAGATGGTCAGAGACTGCAGACATGATACAAGAGATAGTCAGAGACTGCAGACATGATACAAGAGATGGTCAGAGACTGCAGACATGATACAAGAGATGGTCAGAGACTGCAGACATGATACTAGAGATGGTCAGAGACTGAAGACATGATACGAGAGACGGTCAGAGACTGCAGACATGATACAAGAGATGGTCAGAGACTGCAGACATCCTACAGGAGATGGGCCACAGTTTGGAGACCCTTTCTCTAGGACAGTGATGGCGAACCTTGGCACCCCAGATGTTTTGGAACTACATTTCCCATGATGCTAACGCACTCTGTGGTGTAGTTGAGCATATTGTGAAATGTAGTTCCAAAACATCTGCGGTGCCAAGGTTCACCATCACTACTCTAGGAGATGGTCAGAGACTGGGGATGTTCTGCAACCAATGGCCAGAGACTGCAGACATGATAGAGGACTGGTTGGAGACTGTAGACATGGAAGACGGAGACTGCAGTCTCTTTAGAAGAGACTGCTAGAGGTCACTGCTATTACAGCCCCTTTACAAATCAGTGCTTCCACATGTGTGCTCCCTAAAGCCCGCTTACAAATGACAGATCAAATATTCCTCTCCACAAGATCAGTAACAAATAGCGAAACTAAATATATATATATGAGAAAAAAGTAAGAGGGTGTAACAGGTATAAACCAAAGAGTAAGCACCTACGAAGGGCAAACTCTGACTGTTGGCTGCTGGGGCCCCAGAAGAGGGGCCAGAAGGTCAAGTACGGGCTGGGCATCACCAGCGGCCTGAACCATTCAGTGTTAGAGGAAGTACAAATATTTCTATTCTTTGTCACTCCCCAGCCGATGGGTTGGCCAGAGGTTGCACAAGAATGAAATGAGTCCAATGTAGTCTGTAGCCAAAAACATCATCCTTTCCGTGATACACCACATTCCTGACCCACAGAGCTTACCACCTGATTACACTAACCAATTCAGCAACTAGATCTGAGATATGTGAATTCTTTCGAGACAAGAAACTTGAGTTCCCGTTTACTGTCCCTGTCATCTTTGTACATGTGACTGTAATACAGAATACAGGGTTACAGATAACAGGCAGTTCAATCGTCACACTTGTACTTGGCAGCACAATGGTTCCCGGGAGGGGGAGGAGGGAGGAGGGAGGAGGGGGAAGAAGGTAGCAAACAAGGATTTCATTGCAAAATCTAAAGGATCGCTTTATCTGCTCAAACGGGAACTTTAATCTGCAGATCCAACAGGAGCAGCAAAGAATAGATCCCCGACAGTAAGGTTTTCATCAAGATAACGAGTGAGATTGCACCATAGACAGCGGAGGAGGTCCTGGGAATCTGGCAGCGGTTTTAGGAAACGTCACATTGTAGATTATCTCCAGGGTTTGGTTCCCACACCTTTGCAATCCCAAGATCTTCCGCAATCCCACATCAATGGGAAAGGGATAATGAACAATGAAGGTTCAGCACCTTAAATGGAAGATAAGGCTGATGTTTCAGAAGATTTTCGTGGTGGAGAATGCAAACCAGGGAAGGGTGTCTTACTTCTTCTGCTGCATAACCCCCTTCAGATGAATGTAATTAGGCCTCCAGAAGCATGGGCAGGACTCCCCCGGTAAGGACTGTGGCTTGTTGGTGCACCATTGAAAAGATTCAAGAGAATAATATACTCTAATGTCTAAAACCTGCCTGGTCTCTCCCTCCTATATTACGGCCTAACAAAGCTGCTTACAAATTGACCAGCCACTGTACAGTATTTGTGGATACTGTCCTTTCAATGTTTAATTCAAGAAAAAAAGGTGAGGGAGGGTGTACACAAGTATCTGTAGCCCACCACACTGCAATCCACAGTACATCACCATAAAGCAATGAATTATTACAGCCTAACCAAGCTGCTTACAAACTGTACAGTATTTGTGGCTATTGTCTTTCCATAATTACACTCCAATGTTAATTTCAAGCAAAAAGGTGGGGGAGGGTGTACATAAGTGTCTGTAGCCCACCACACAGCAAGCCACAGTATATCACCATATAGCAATTAAGGTTCTTGTATTACATCCTAACCATGCTGCTTACAAACTGTCCAGCCACTGTACAGTATTTGTGGCTATTGTCTTTTCATTAACACACTACAATGTTTAATTCAAGAAAAAAAGGGTGGAGGAGGGTGCACGCAAGAATATATAAACAAAACGTGTGGCGCTATGATATGTTAGTCGGCAACACTAGAATGTGTTGAGTAACAAACAGTGTATATCAAAAGTTAGGTCATGCTAGACCTCATATGAAGGACAATGAACCAGTGGAAAATCAACTATTCAAAGGAAACCACTATTATCATGTCCTCTGTGATAGATCAATATGAATTAAATGTGCATCACACGGCTTAAGCCCAAACCCTCAGAATAAAAACACCAGCATGTAGGGGTAAGTGATAAGTCTCTGAGGTGAGGACAGTTCATTTAAACAAACGGAGACATCTTGGAGTATAGACATATAGCTCATAATATCATCTATTCTTGTTATTGATGGACTCCTCCAATGATCAGCCAGGTATGAGAATAACATAAAATGCCCTTACCGGACGCGGTGGACTCACAGGCCGTTCAGCGGTGAGTCATACGAGCTTGAACCGTGAAGCACGGTAGGGTTATAGTTGTTCCTGGTCCGCAAACGAAGGATCCTGAGAAGAACTCCAGTCACGAACAAGAATATGTAGCCCACCATAGAGCAATTCACAGCAATATGGCACAACATATCACCATATAGCAATGAAGGTTCTTATATTACAGCCTATCCAAGCTGCTTATAAATTGTCCAGCCACTGTACAGTATTTGAGGCTATTGTCCTTCCAATAACACACTCCAATGCTTAAAGAGGAGTTCCACCCAGGGGGGCCGTCAAAAAAAAAAAAAAAAAAAAAAGTCAGCAGCTACAAATACTGCAGCTGCTGACTTTTAATTGGACACTTACCTGTCCCTGGGTCCAGCGATGCGGGGGATCGAAGCCCCGCTCGTCCCCCCCTCCGCTCATCGGCGCCGGCATTTCAACTGTGGGCGCCGGGCTGTGGCTTCACAGCCTGGCACCCACTGCGCATGCGCGAGTGGCGCCGCGAGCCGTGATTGGCCGCTCAATCACCTGGGACCTGTAATGAGTCCCAGATGATTGACAGGAGGGAGGGAGCAGAGCGGAGCCCTTCCTGTGCCGAGGGGGGAAGTGATGTCACCAGCCCAGGCAAAGGAACAGGCAGACTACGAGGGACCACCTAGCAACAGGCATTTAGAGGCAAGTGAAAAAAAAATATCCAAATGTTTTTTTGGGGTTTTTTTTTAGAATTTTTCCAGGTATTTTTGTTTTTTGGGTGGAACCCCACTTTAATTCAAGAAAAAAGATGGGGTAGAGTTGTCACCTCATCCCTTTAAACCCGAACACCTTTGAATTACACAGGTTCTGAGGCTAATTAAATGCAGATAAAGCTGGCCATACACCATACAATTTTCCTGTTCAATTTTCTTTAGATTTACCTTCAACTATGTAGTACAAGGGCCTGCCTGATTGCATCCAAATTGAAAGTGTTTAGGTTTCACCTCATATTATATGGTTTTGGTAAATCTAAAGGAAAGTTGAACAGGAAAATTGAATAGTGTATGGCCAGCCTAAGGCACTAAGTGAGTTTAATTACCACCTTAATCAGCCACAGAACTTGTGTAATTAATATGTGTTCGGTTTTAGAGAGATGAGGTGGCAACCACAAGGTGGGGGGAGGGTGTACACAACAATATGTAGCCCACCGCGCCACAATAATATGGCACAGCATATCATCATACAGCATTGAAGGCTCTTCTATTACAGCCTAAGCAAGCTGCTGACAAACTGTCCAGCCACTATACAGTATTTCTGGCTATTGTCCTTCCAATAACACACTCCAAAGCTTAATTCAAGAAAAAAAGGTGGGGAAAGTGTACAGAAGAATATGTAGCTCACCACACTGCAGTCCATAGTAATATGGCACAGCATATCACCATATAGCAATGAAGGCTCTTATATTACAGCCTAACCAAGCTGCTTACAAACTATACAGTATTTGTAGCTATTGTCTTTCCAATAATACTCTCCAATGTTTAATTCAAGAAAAAAAAAGTGGGGGAGGATATACATAAGAATATGTAGCACACCACACTGCAATCCACAGTATATCGCCATATAGCAATTAAGGTTCTTATGTTATGGCCTAAACAAGCTGCTTGTAAACTGTCCAGCCACTGTACAGTATTTGTGGCTGTTGTCTTTCCAATAATACACTTCAATGTTTAATTCAAGAAAAAAAATTGGGGGAGGCTATACATAAGAATATGTAGCACACCACACTGCAATCCACAGTATATCGCCATATAGCAATTAAGGTTCTTATGTTATGGCCTAAACAAGCTGCTTGTAAACTGTCTAGCCACTGTACAGTATTTGTGGCTGTTGTCTTTCCAATAATACACTCCAATGTTTAATTAAAGAAAAAAAAGTGGGGGAGGGTGTACACAGTAATATGGCACAGCATATCACTATATAGCAATGAAGGCTTCATTTAACCTGAGTCTACCTCCCCTCTGAAAAGTGATCTGTGGTTGATCGCTTTTTAGAAGGCAGTAGAGCAGCGTCTTCTAGGCAGCGATACTGAATGCTTCTTTTTAGGCTTATCTTTGGGTTTTACAGGGAAATACCACACCGCAAACACGTGACTCGCCCCTTTGACATCAATGGTGAGTTTGGCAGGCAGTGCCTTCTGACAAACTAAGCATGCTGAGTTAAATTTGCTGCAGCTGGCGTAAGGCTTATGTTTCAGGTGGGCGGTAAAACCATGTTTTCACCACCCGTGTAAACGACACCTTACTCTGTCAGCTCACACTAAACTGCTTCTACGCACATTGACACTAGGGTTGCCACCTCATCCCTTTAAACCCGAACTCATATGAATTACACGGGTTGTGAGGCTGATTTAATGCAGATAAGGCACCAAGTGAGATTAATCACCCACAGAACCCGTGTAATTCATATGTGTTCGGGTTTAAAGGGATGAGGTGACACATAGCTGCTGGGAACCCACCCTCCTATAGTGAAGGGGGCTTACGTAGAGTAAAGCCCCCCGTATTGACCCTTCTAGTCCAAATTCAAAGGCCAGGCAGAACATTATGGTTACATGGAATTCCCTAATGAATTCACCAAATATGGGAACCTGGAACATGCAGGGCTCATCTGGAACCCATGGTAGCACCATACCTGAACCTCATCCCTAGACGGAGACATTCAGACGAGCTCATCATGGTACTCACAAGCTCAACAGCCATGAGGATGGCAGGGATGGACTTGAGGAAGGATACGTCCGGCCGTAGGAAGAATGCGGCTCCATGGCTGGCAGTGGCCGTCGTGCTGGTCTGTGTGCTGACTTTGGCAGGGAATTCAGCCATCGCTGGGCGATGGGTTCAGCGTTAACGTGGCAGAGCAGAATACCTGAGCCTTGTATGAGGTGTGTGAGAACAGCCAAGCAGCACAAGGCAGGTCTGAGGTTCTCCCTCCTACCTGTCATAGGTAGGCTTCCCTAACAACGCCCCAGACATCAAGGTGCAGGTGGGCGTGGATCAGGCAGGTTACACAGTAACAGGATCTCTGACACACGGTGCAAAGTCTGGTACAGCCGGTTCCCACCTGTGCTGGGCACAGAGCGAACGCTCTCCCTTTTAATTAACCCCCGAACACGCCGAATTGCCAGTAAAAAAGGTATCTACACCCGATAGCAAAATATCAGATATTTCAGATTGCCGGTCCTTGGATGTGACGGCTGCATTCGTTTTTTTTTTTTTTTTCAGGCTGGCCAGAGATGCCCCATTTATTTATTTTTATTTCGTTCAGGGCCGATCAAATAAAAAACGTATCCCCTCCCCCATCTACACAAACGAGATGGATGAAGGAATCCTCCCCGCTGTGCCATTGAATTCTGACAGCGGGGACCCCCTAGGGTTGGCACCTCATCCTGGTTCACACTGACAGCCGGAATGAAATTGCGCGATTTCACCTGAGCCTGGTTTGGGGGGGTGATTTCAGAGACATCTGTGCGGGTTGCTGCACAGATGTCAATGGAAATCGCACCCCGAAGTCGCCAAAAGTAGTAAAGAAATTACATTTTTTTTTGTTTGATGTGTTTGATCGCTCGGTTCTCAGTCTTAAAGCCGGCGGGGGACAGATGAAGCATCCACCTAGAAAAAAAAAAAATCCAAAACTTCTCCTTTATCCCCTTCCTGTCTGTCCCGGTGTCCCTAAAAGGTTCAGGGGGGGGGGGGGGCAGAAAGGATTGGTGACCACGTGACCACTGTGATTGGCTGTCACAGAAGTCACATGATCGGGAGCCGGTCCCATCAACTAGCTGTTAGCGGGGGGGGGACAAGAGATGTTGTGCTGGGAGTGTGCAGTGAGCGCGCTCCTGGCACAGAAACATCGGTCGCGCGGCGGTGACGCATTTATAAAGACGGGGAATTCTTTTGTTTACATGAAACTTCATCTTTGTAACCGATACTGCAAATCGGGGAAATGAAATGATACATTTGTTTGGTTAAAAGGTAACTCCACTTTGTCGGGAAAAAAAGAATAGAACACAAAGTGGGGAAAAAAGGCGCTCTGTACACAGATGGTATACAGAACACTCTGTAGCCGGATTGTGATCTTGCTCTGCGCATGCGTGTGACATCACCGCGGCATGCGGGTTGCGGTGGAAGTGTTGCTCTTCACATTTTAAACTCGCTTTTAACAACGTTTTTTTAACCACTTGCCGCCCGCCCACTGTCATATGATGGCCTCCCAGAACGACCGATCTCGCGCTTCCCCGGAGGCGTGCAGCGCGGCGATCGCGGCCGCGCCGTGTTGCTAGGACACGGCACGACCCCGATCTGTGTGAAGAGCCGCAGCCGCGGCTCTTTAATCATGTGACCGGCTGTGTCCAATCACAGCCGGTCACATGTACACACGGAGATGCCGGTAATCGGCGCTCCTCGCCTCACACTGACAGAGTGTGAGGAGAGGAGAGCCGATCAGCGGCATCTCCTCACAGGGGAGAGCTAGGTATGCAATCAGTGCCCTGATTACAATTACGTGCCCACCAGTGCCAGCAATCAGTGCCAACCAGTGCCCACAACTGCCACAAATCTGTGCCCACAAGTGCCAGCAATCAGTGGCCATTAGTGATGCCAGTCAGTGCTGGCTATCAGTGCTGCCCATCAATGCCCATCATTGCTGCCCATCAATGCTCATCACTGCTGCCCATCAATACCACCCATCAATGCCCATCAGTGCCGCCTATCCGTGCCACCTATCTTTGCCCACCAGTGCCGCCTATCTGTGCCCACCAGTGCCGCCTATCTGTGCCCAGTGCCCACCAGTGCCACCCATCAGTGCCGCCTATCAGTGCTTATTAATACCACCTATCAGTGTCCATAAGTGCGGCATATTCGTGCCTCCTCATGAGTGCCACCTAATCAGTGCCCTTTAGTGCAGCCAATCAGTGCCCATGAGTGAAAGGGAGAAATTACTTTTTTACAAATTTAACGGACAGAAACTAAGAAAAACATTTTTCAAATTTTTTTTTTTTAGAAAAAAATAAAAAACCCAGGAGTGAATAAATACCACCAAAATAAAGCTCTATTTGTGTGAAGAAACTGATAACAATTTCACATGGTTACAGTGTTGTATGACCGTGCAATTGTCATTCAAAGTGTGACAGCGCTGAAAGCTGAACATTGGTCTGGGCAGGAAGGGGGTGTAAGTGCCCGGTATTGAGGGGGTTAAACGCTTTCTTGAGCGTTTTTCAGCGTCAGCATTTTTTTTTATTACACCCAGCTTACATTCAGCTCTGCACTGTAAAAAAATGCTGATAAAAGTGCGCTTATGTGCGTTTTTCAGCGTTCGCCATGTTTTTTTTTGTGGTCAGAAGAGCTGCTCTTGAACGCGATTTTTTCGCATTCAGAACAGCCCATTAAACTCCTCTGCTGATAAACTTCAATAAACGTCCCATGTGTGTGTGGAGAGTGACATAGGATAACATGGAGGTGAGATTAAGGGCTGATAAAAAAAAACAAAAAAAAGCCCAAACTCCCAAAAAACGTTGGTTTTTCAGCTTCACTGTGCATGAGGCCTTAGGCTTTCTTTCTTCTATTTTCATCTGGTGATCCAGCCAGCATGTCTGCCGTTTTACAAAAGCACAAGCTCTCCAGCAGAAATGTATCCATTTACAGGGATGAGAAGAACAATTAACCACCGACAGGGGTGCCATCCAGTTCAACCATAAAAAAAGATAGATAGATAGATATCATACAATCCCATAAGTTACTGTAACTGATTATAAAGTATGAGCGTGGCTTCAATCTGTTGGTGTATCTAAATCTGCTAGTCGATCTAACACTCCCCCCCCCCAAGACTGACAATGCTGCTGTCCAAAGGTGCCCCCCTGTGCTCCTTCCTCCAGAGTGGGGGGCGCTCTAATATAGGAGGCCAGATCGCCTGGTAACAAAAAAGCCCAAAAAAAGAGAAAACGAATGCAGCCACCACATGGAATGATTGGTGAGCTGCGATATTTTTGGGATGAATACGGCTTTGAATCCTTATCTCCGGATAGACGGAGTGAAGTTGGTGGTGAAGGGAGCTCTGCGCTCTCTAGTCGCGTTTTCCGTCCTCTGTTTGTGTCACACCTAGAATAATATCAGTGTTCCTCGGAACGCGTTTCGGGCGTGTCCACACCCAGACATCGCCGTGATTCATCCATCATCGCTGGGCTGGAATAACACGCTGTGTGCAGAACTTGCATGCGCGCTGCAGTGCAGCCCATGTACAGTGTTTAGAAACCTGATTGTTACAATTGTATATAAACTTGCTAATCTTAGTTTCCAATTAATTTTTAATTATTGTTTAAATCTGCAGCTTTCATTAAAGTAACATTTTGTAATCCAGCTTTAACCCCTCCCCCGCCCAAAAGGTAAAACAAATCGAAATGTCTAAGCACACTGAGGATTGCAACTTTAACACGTGTTAGTAAAACCGTCCAAATCATCACAACTACTCTGTGCAGCCCAGAGGATTATTCCGCTTTTTTTTATCACAGGCTCCTCCCATGTACATAAGTATCACAGGCTCCTCCCATGTACATAAGTATCACAGGCTCCTCCCATATACATAAGTATCACAGGCTCCTCCTATGTACATAAGTATCACAGGCTCCTCCCATGTACATAATTATCACAGGCTCCTCCCATGTACATAATTATCACAGGCTCCTCCCATGTACATAATTATCACAGGCTCCTCCCATGTACATAATTATCACAGGCTCCTCCCATGTACATAATTATCACAGACTCCTCCCATGTACATAAGTATCACAGGCTCCTCCTATGTACATAAGTATCACAGGCTCCTCCCATGTACATAAGTATCACAGGTTCCTCCCACGTACATAAGTATCACAGGCTCCTCCCACGTACATAAGTATCACAGACTCCTCCCACGTACATAAGTATCACAGACTCCTCCCACGTACATAAGTATCACAGACTCCTCCCATGTACATAAGTATCACAGGTTCCTCCCATGTACATAAGTATCACAGGCTCCTCCCATGTACATAAGTATCACAGGTTCCTCCCACGTACATAAGTATCACAGGTTCCTCCCACGTACATAAGTATCACAGGCTCCTCCCATGTACATAAGTATCACAGGCTCCTCCCATGTACATAAGTATCACAGGCTCCTCCCATGTACATAAGTATCACAGGCTCCTCCCATGTACATAAGTATCACAGGCTCCTCCCATGTACATAAGTATCACAGGCTCCTCCCATGTACATAAGTATCACAGGCTCCTCCCATGTACATAAGTATCACAGACTCCTCCCATGTACATAAGTATCACAGGCTCCTCCCATGTACATAAGTATCACAGGCTCCTCCCATGTACATAAGTATCACAGGCTCCTCCCATGTACATAATTATCACAGACTCCTCCCACGTACATAAGTATCACAGACTCCTCCCACGTACATAAGTATCACAGGTTCCTCCCACGTACATAAGTATCACAGGTTCCTCCCACGTACATAAGTATCACAGGCTCCTCCCATGTACATAAGTATCACAGGCTCCTCCCATGTACATAAGTATCACAGGCTCCTCCCATGTACATAAGTATCACAGGTTCCTCCCACGTACATAAGTATCACAGGCTCCTCCCATGTACATAAGTATCACAGGCTCCTCCCATGTACATAAGTATCACAGACTCCTCCCATGTACATAAGTATCACAGGCTCCTCCCATGACACTCAGAATTGAGCTCAGGTGCCTCCTGTATCCACTGATCATCCTTGAGATGTTTCTATAACTTGATTGGAGTCCACCTGTGGTAATTCAGGTGGTTGGACATGATCTGGAAAGGCACACACCTGTCTATAGAAGGTCCCACAGGTAACAGTGCATGTCAGAGCACAAACCAAGCCATGAAGTCCAAGGAATTGTCTGTAGACCTCGGAGACAGGATTGTATGGAGGCACAGATTGGGGGAAGGGTACAGAAACATAGAAGTGGTGGGAGGGGTTCGCCTCTCATGGTGCGGTATTTCTTAGGAAACCAATTTATTAAAACAGTGAAAGGGTACTCACAAACTCACAAACTCACAAAAAACGAGCATCATTGAATCGCATCATATAAAGCTGCCGACAAGAAGTTTTCCCCTCGTGTGTAATATCCACTTGTGGGTAACGGCTGGCGTGATCGCACCACTCTCATAGGCCTCGTCCAATGCGTTTCGTCACCACGGACCTCATCAGGGGGAGTGGTCATGAGACGGCGTCACGCCGTAACCTTTATATACGGGAGCAAACAAAAATACACTGCGCATGCTCCCCATTTTACAGGAAACACAAAGCCAAAAGGTAAACTGTGCATGCTCCAAGGTTTCGGGACGCACGGAGTAAAATTATCAGCTGCTTATACAACACCTGACAAAGACAGCAACTGCATTGCCACTACTCCTGAATTACCTCATTAAAGTGGTTGTAAACCCTTTACAACCACTTTATACTACTATAATAAGGCTTAGCTGTAGCTACACTGAATATCTCCTACACCGGCACTGTTTAGGAGATATCCCTGTATTTGCCAAAGTCACCGGCACATGCGCACGTATGCAAACTGAAGCAACGGCGGTTGTATTGTGCCGTTACCGACGGCTCCTGCGAGCGGGAGTGACATCATCGCAGCTCCGGCCAATCACATCACCGGGGCCGCGATACCCGGAAGTACCCCCCCGGGGAGATATCGGCCACCATAGCGGTGAACGAGGTCCACTGCGGGGACTTCAATCTCAGGTAAGTAATTCATAATGAGCTAGTATGCTATGCATACTAGCTCATTATGCCTTTGTCTTACAGGGTTTTTTTTTTTGGAATTGTTAAAAAGGGTTTACAATCACTTTAATAGCTCTATACACAATAGCACCGCCACTACAGCGCCACCTCCTGTGCATATTTAATATGCGTCACCTGTGGAGATTTTTAAAGTGGTGTTCCGGCCGGTTTTTGTTTTTTGTTTTAAAAGTCAGCAGCTACAAACACCACTTACCTGTCCAGCGAGCCCGTGATGTCAGCCCCCCCCAGGCTGATCTGTCCATCCAATCGGCCTGCCGGCGCCTCCATCCTAACTAAGGGAAACAGGCAGTGGAGCCTTGCAGCTTCACTGCCTGTTTCCTACTGCGCATGAGCGAGTCGCGCGGCGCTTTGTGAATGGCCCCGTTGTTTCCTGGGACACACACAGTTCCCAGAAGGCAACGGGGCCGCTCGCCGAAGAAGAGGAAGCGCCGCGGAATAGGGAGAGGCAGATTAAGAAGACTTCCTAGCAACAGGGGTTTCAGGTAAGTTATAAAAACATTTTTTTTTCAAATGTTTTTTTTTAAATTTTTTAAAGAATTTTAATGCTATTTTTTATTTTAGGGTGGCCCTCTGCTTTATGTACCATAGTTTGGCACCATTCCACGAGCGTGTGCAATTTTAAAGCGTGACATGTTGGGTATCTATTTACTCGGTGTAACATCATCTTTCATATTTTACCAAAAACATTTGTTATATATTGCGATTTTTTTTTTTAACTCAAAAAAAGAATTGATTTTCTCTAAAAAAAAAAACGTGTGTTTAAAAAAATCGCTGCGCAAATACCATGTGACATAAAAAATTGCAATGACTGCTATTGTATTCTCTAGGGCCTCTGCTAAAAATATATATATATATAATGTTTGGTGGTTATAATTTTCTAGCAAAAAAACAAACAGATTTTTACGTATATGAGAGAAGTGTCAGAATTGGCGCGGCAGGCAAGCGGTTAAGACCGGCATTCAGCATTCCCAGGCCGGGCAGTTCAGTGTTCCCAGGCCGGGCAGTTCAGTGTTCCCAGGCCGGGCAGGTCAGTGTTCCCAGGCCGGGCAGTTCAATGTTCCCAGGCCGGGCAGTTCAGTGTTCCCAGGCCGGGCAGTTCAATGTTCCCAGGCCGGGCAGGTCAGTGTTCCCAGGCCGGGCAGTTCAATGTTCCCAGGCCGGGCAGGTCAGTGTTCCCAGGCCGGGCAGTTCAGTGTTCCCAGGCCGGGCAGTTCAGTGTTCCCAGGCCGGGCAGTTCAGTGTTCCCAGGCCGGGCAGGTCAATGTTCCCAGGCCGGGCAGTTCAATGTTCCCAGGCCGGGCAGGTCAGTGTTCCCAGGCCGGGCAGTTCAGTGTTCCCAGGCCGGGCAGTTCAGTGTTCCCAGGCCGGGCAGTTCAGTGTTCCCAGGCCGGGCAGGTCAATATTCCCAGGCCGGGCAGTTCAATGTTCCCAGGCCGGGCAGTTCGGTGTTCCCAGGCCGGGCAGTTCAGTGTTCCCAGGCCGGGCAGGTCAATGTTCCCAGGCCGGGCAGTTCAATGTTCCCAGGCCGGGCAGTTCGGTGTTCCCAGGCCGGGCAGTTCAGTGTTCCCAGGCCGGGCAGTTCAATGTTCCCAGGCCGGGCAGTTCAATGTTCCCAGGCCGGGCAGTTCGGTGTTCCCAGGCCGGGCAGTTCAGTGTTCCCAGGCCGGGCAGTTCAGTGTTCCCAGGCCGGGCAGTTCAGTGTTCCCAGGCCGGGCAGTTCAGTGTTCCCAGGCCGGGCAGTTCAGTGTTCCCAGGCCGGGCAGTTCAATGTTCCCAGGCCGGGCAGGTCAGTGTTCCCAGGCCGGACAGGTCAGTGTTCCCAGACCGGGCAGTTCAATGTTCCCAGGCCGGGCAGTTAATTGTTCCCAGGCGGACAGTTCAGTGTTCCCAGGCCGGGCAGGTCAGTGTTCCCAGGCCTGGCAGGTCAGTGTTCCCAGGCCGGACAGGTCAGTGTTCCCAGGCCGGGCAGTTCAGTGTTCCCAGGCCGGGCAGGTCAGTGTTCCCAGGCCGGGCAGGTCAGTGTTCCCAGGCCGGGCAGGTCAGTGTTCCCAGGCCGGGCAGGTCAGTGTTCCCAGGCCGGGCAGGTCAGTGTTCCCAGGCCGGGCAGGTCAGTGTTCCCAGGCCGGGCAGGTCAGTGTTCCCAGGCCGGGCAGGTCAGTGTTCCCAGGCCGGGCAGGTCAGTGTTCCCAGGCCGGGCAGGTCAGTGTTCCCAGGCCGGGCAGGTCAGTTTTCCCAGGCCGGGCAGGTCAGTGTTCCCAGGCCGGGCAGGTCAGTGTTCCCAGGTCTTCTAGAAAGCTGATCGGAGGTTGTGAAATGTTTTGCAGAGGGTTTGCCGTACACTTGGCTCTTCCCAGTAGTATTTACAAGCTCATGTCTGCCACGTGAATTGGGCGACGTCCAGCACAGCAATGTCTTCTCTCGGCAGGCAGAGACACCGGCCAGTCAGGTGGAAAATCTGCCTTGTTTGCGTTGTCAGGTAATGTGTAACTAGTGCTGGAAAATATGAATGGATGAGGTGACATCCATGGGAAATAGTCTGAATAGGAGTGAACTTTTCACCCTAATACTAAAACACATAGCTCCCAACTGTCCCGGAGCAATGTCCCTCTGTCCCTCTTTCCTCCTCATTTGTCCCTTATTTTGGTCTGATCTATAATGTTGTATATAAAATGAACTTTTTATCTTTCAAAAAGTGTTTCCCAGCGCTAAACCTTTCATCTGATCTCTAAATTGCTACATTTGTAAATTCCAAAAGCCAATATAAAGGAATAGTAGTGGTAAAAAAAAACACTTGTGGGTTTAACCAATCTTGTTTTTTTGTACAATTCTCCTTTAAGGGGGCGTGGCAAGGGGGTGTGTCCTATGCCTGCATGCTTTTGCTGATAGGTGTCCCTTATTCCCATCTCAAAAAGTTGGGAGGTGTGCAAAAACTCATCGCCGGTATGATGTGAATCCCTGAAGAATCATCTGAACTCTGACCTTCTAGTTAAAGAAACCATCACTGTCTCTAAACTGGGACCCTCTAGATTGTAATCCTTATGCCCCGTACATACGGTCGGAATTTCTGTCAGAAAAATCTTGGACGATTAGCAGCGTTTACGTGCGTTTAGCTGCGTTGGAACATTCTTGCCATTTCTGAGGTGCTTCCTGTTGTTTTTCTTTCCTCGTTGCCGCTGCCATCCGCAGGTGAAATAGTGCACTGCGATTACCTGCGATTATGTGCAGACAGCTGCGCTAAATCGGTCCTCAAACTAATTTTTTTTAACCACACAAAACCCCATGTAACCAAACTGTCTCTAAACGCAGTGTCTGAATAGGGCCATAGGAAAGCATTGTGTGTAGGGTTACATAGTTACATACAAAGTTACATAGTTACATACAAAGTTACATAGTTAGTGAGGTTGAAAAAAGACACAAGTCCATCCATTTCAACCAAAAAAATAAAAATAAAAACAAAAATGCCACCTTTTCTTCAAGCCAAACCTGAAAACTTTGGCCGCACATTGCAAAATTTTATTTTTAAGGGGTGAAAAGGGGAAGTCTGACATAAGGGGGGTTTTCAGCTCACCAAACCTCTCGCTTACATCTGAGTCCCTCTTACCTTAGTGCACTCACTTACTCCGGGCACGAGAGAGAACGAAGGGAGGGGGGAGACTTCAGTCACAGGTAGGGTTGCCACCTGTCCGGGATTCACCCGGACAGTTCGGGTTTTGAATCATGTGTCCGGGTTTCAGTCCGTTTGAAACCCGGACACAATATTCAGACAGGAACGGGGCTCAGAACGGGGCCTGATAGGAGGGTGAGGAGGCACTATGCATGACACCTTACTTTTCTCTTTGGAGCGCCCAAAGGTGCCCCAGGTCTGTTACAATCCTATAGTGTATACTAGAATTTTTTTTGTTGCTGTGTCCTGCTAAAGTGTTCGGGTTTGGCTGGAAGAAAAAAATGGCAACCCTAGTCACAGGCAGTGGATGGTGAGCTCACTCACCCGAGGATGGAGGCTCAGGTATCGACACCTTCTATCCACCATGTATCTGCCGGGTTGCTGAGCTTCAAACTTCCAGCCCACACATCCCTTTCCTGAGGCATAGAATGCCAGGGATTGGAGTGTGGGCGGGCAGACAGAGGGGTAGGGGGCGGGAGAAGGAGGAGGAGCAGATCTCATCCTATTACCTTTCCTGTCCATGTATGGGGATGGGGCCCTTGTGCACCCCTATGCACTCAGCAGTTGCGGTATTTGGTTACTTGGGGAGCCACAGTCCATTCTGAATCATGTGTCCAGGTCTCAGATGGTCTAAAACCCGGACACATGATTCAAAACCCGGACTGTCCGGGTGAATCCTGGATAGGTGGCAACCCTAATCGTGTGAGTTTAGGTGCGGGAGATAACTTCTAACATCTATCCGCAGCTAAAAGTTGAATT
Source organism: Lithobates septentrionalis (assembly GCA_037952835.1). Classification (NCBI taxonomy): domain Eukaryota; kingdom Metazoa; phylum Chordata; class Amphibia; order Anura; family Ranidae; genus Lithobates; species Lithobates septentrionalis. The sequence goes on from JBBDGP010004649.1 coordinate 84,338, forward strand.
CTATCCGCCCGTGTGAAAGGGACTCCTGACTTCTGATGGGGGAGGGTGGGGGACTCCTGACTTCTGATGGGGGGTGGGGGACTCCTGACTTCTGATGGGGGGGGACTCCTGACTTCTGATGTGGGGGACTCCTGACTTCTGATGGGGGAGTGGGGGACTCCTGACTTCTGATGGGGGGGCTCCTGACTTCTGATGGGGGGGTGGGGGGCTCCTGACTTCTGATAGGGGGGGCTCCTGACTTCTGATGGGGGGTGGGGCTCACTTCTGATGGGAGGGTGGGGGACTCCTGACTTCTGATGGGGGGGCTCCTGACTTCTGATGGGGGGGTGGGGGGCTCCTGACTTCTGATAGGGGGGGCTCCTGACTTCTGATGGGGGGGGTGGGGCTCACTTCTGATGGGAGGGTGGGGGACTCCTGACTTCTGATGGGGGGGCTCCTGACTTCTGATGGGGAGGTGGGGGACTCCTGACTTCTGATAGGGGGGGACTCCTCACTTCTGATGGGGGGGTGGGGGACTCCTGACTTCTGATGGGGGGACTCCTGACTTCTGATAGGGGGGGTACTCCTCACTTTTGATGGGGGGGCTCCTGACTTCTGATGGGGAGGTGGGGGACTCCTGACTTCTGATAGGGGGGGGGGACTCCTCACTTCTGATGGGGGGGTGGGGGGGTCCTGACTTCTGATAGGGGGGGGACTCCTCACTTCTGATGGGGGGGTGGGGGACTCCTGACTTCTGATGGGGGGGCTCCTGACTTCTGATGGGGAGGTGGGGGACTCCTGACTTCTGATGGGGAGGTGGGGGACTCCTGACTTCTGATGTGGGGGCTCCTGACTTCTGATGGGGGGTGGGGACTCCTGACTTCTGATGGGGGGACTCCTGACTTCTGATGGGGGGATGGGGGGCTCCTGACTTCTGATGGAGGGAGGGGTTCTTGACATCTCATGTAAGGGGGGGGAGGGGATGCTCGAATCAAATGCAGAGGCAATTATTTAACAGGATAAAGAGTAGATACATTTGTACAGATCTTACTGCACCTTACAGATATAACCAGCCCTTTGAGGGCAACCACGTTGCTGATGCGGCCGGTGATGGAATGGCGTTTCCCACCTCTGCCCTATAGGATTCCCCTTCGTTCTCCTTGGCAGCTACATAAAGTTTCTATAGGGAAGTGAGGGGTGGGGAGCTGGGTCAGCACAGAAAGTAGTTAGATACTCTCAGGAGAGGGCCATGACAAGCATGGGGGGAGGGGCTGTGCTAGGAAATTGACTGAATTCCTAGAGTCCCACGTGAAAAAAATATTTATAGAATTGAAAATCACTATAATAAAGTATTTAAAATTATTTGTAAGTGTTTTTTTACCTGCAATATTTTAGGTTGGTGACAGGGTCTCTTTAGCATATTAACCCTTATACAAGATTTTCTGTGATTAGGTTTATATCTACTTTTATTACAATAAAAATAAAAAATAAAATGTTTGTCAGTCTGAACATATCTATATCCAACCATTATCTTGTATCTGTGAGATTGGCCCTTATTACACAACAGGCTGCATAAGCAGATGGTGAATGGAATGTTATCATGCAATAAAGTGACAGCAGCGAAAGCACGAGATCTGTCATGTGGGCGGGATTGGAGAGCAGTGAGTGATACGCCCCTTTACATAACTAAACCTATCAGACATCTGGGCAATTCACACAAGGCATATGATTATGATGATGAGCAGAGGTCATGTTCAGTGAAAACCACTCCAGAGATACGTACCATGGTGACAACATGGGGTTCAGAGGACATCTTCCCAGAGAAGGAAGGAGCCTACTAAAGCAGAGTGAGATCCTTCACCAGTACTCCAGGTGCTCTTCACCACCACACCATAGCAGGCGTAGATGGGTACCCCAATTTCCCGGGTCACACACCATGCTGAAAGGAAATAGTAGGTATTCTGGACGACCACCCGTCTATTAGGTACACCAACGGGGCCCTCAGATATCTGGAGACACCATGAAACGAGAAGCAGGTTGTGCATTCGTAAAATCTCTGCCTTTATTAGGTGTGTTACAGCTTATATATGGTTCAACATACCAATAGAAAGAGGGGGGAGTGGTTAGTGAATGATGTATTGGTATAAAATATATGGTTATACAAGTCAATGACCCCTAAAATACATTTATCATGAGGTTACAAGAGTCAACGGGCCATCTGGTTATGAGTCATAAGTCATGCATCTTGTCCCATGGCCTACAGAACGGAGAACAGATATATATATATATATATATATATATATATATATATATATATATATAGTACAGTGCTTGTGCAAGCATCTTTCTAAGCAGTCTTTTATGTGCCCTCTCCAAATGTCTTCCTCCACCACTATGGACAGGACCTCATGACCTCATGGCCTCAGGCTTGTTACTTCTTCACTTTCCTTTCCAGCTTGGGCTTGGTTAGGACACAGGTTATTCGGTGCTTCACTAGTGCCTCTCCAGCTTGTCATGGACAAGACATCACTAGGAAATGGGTTTATCAACACTCTATTACTTCAGCTTGTCATGGACAGGTCATCACAAGGACAACACATTCAATACTGCTCCACTGGTGCCTCTCTGGCTTGCAATGGACAGGGCTTTACTAGGACATGGGTTAATCAAAGCTCCACTAGTGTGTCTGTAGCTTGTCATGGACAGATCATCACCAGAACATGGGTTAATCAGTGCTCTACTAGTCCTCTCCAGCTTGGGCTGCACTAGAACACAGGTTAATCCGGGCTTTGCTATTTTTTCTACAGCTTGAGCTTGTCATGGACAGACAATCACTAGGAGATGGACTAATTGAGACTTCACTAATACCTCTACAGTAACTTGCCATGGACAGAACATCACTAGGACAAGGAGTGGACTGGCTGGGGGGCAATTGCCCCCCAAGCCACTCTGATGCCCAGAAAAAAGGCCACACTGCTTTCGCCACAGACATGCCTTAAGGCTTCCTGGTGAAGAGTAAAAAGTCCCCCCCACCGGTATACTATCAAGTGCAGGATGAGGACAGAGCGCCGTATGGCGTACGCCATATCCAAGCAGAGGCAAGCTCCATGCCTCACCAGAGGTCCCCCCCCGCCCAGGCCAGCTCTTAACAGAGCTGCCCCCATTCCTCCCTGCAGCCTCGGCTGCCCCCTGCTGGCCAGTTCAGGAACCCGGAGTTGGTGTAGGAGGCACTGTCCAGCCCGACCCGCCCGGTGAGGAGAGTATACCTGTAGTGGAGCTTCAGCCTGGGATGGGGGTTGGGAGGAGGCAGGGAAGAGGGAGAGCAGGAAAGGGGGCCGAGTTGCTGCACCATGGGCCTCTGGATTATACTTGCCCCCGACCTAAAAATTGCCAGTCAGCCCCTGGCTAGGACATGGATTAATCTGGGTTTTATTAATGCCTTTATAACTTGCCATGGACAGGACAATACTAGGACATGGGTTAATCAATGCTTTGCTAGTATGTTCTCCGTTTGTCATGGATGGGTCATCACAAAGATATGGGTTTAATAGTTCTCCACTAGAGTCTCTCCAGTGGCAGAGTAGCCAATCACCCATCTCTCTCTCCAGGCCTCATGGGGGAGGGGGAACTAACAATTCCCATCAAGGGAAGTCACTAGATCTGGTTGATTCCATCTCTAAGTTCTCTTCGCATTGCTGCTTCTTCCCAAATGTTGGCTAACTTTGTACCCCCTCGGCTCACAACAGCCATTGCCAACCTCTTCCCTTTGTAACTGTCTGCTCTACCTTCCAACCAGTCTCTGTTATGGTGTGTTTGAAATAACTGGAGTCCAGCTAATTGCCTTCCTTTTGAACCCCGAAAACATTTTATTTTTTATCATCTTTGACAACAACATGAGCGCTTTCTCCTCAGGCTACTAATTCCATACATGACTGGAGGCACCTCAGCTTCATAAAGAGGGGACATTCAAAACCCCATGGGGAAGGAAGGGGGGTGCTCAGCAATCAGTGCCATACTGCTCCAAGATGGGGGACCCCAAACATTGTGACTTCTCATCTGCAGTTCCCTCAAAGAGGTCAAAGGAACAACCTCTCCTTGGGTCCTCGATGAACTGCTCTATACCACACTATGCTGGCGGCCTTTCTCTTGACCACAAAAATCCACCAATCATAGCGAGAACAGGCCACACATGGAGAGCTTAAACATAACTCCGGAAGGGCCCCCTAACAGGCTGACCTTGATAAAGTTGAATTTGGCTTCACCACCTGACTCTTAATGCAGTAGAGCTGCAGGGGAGGTAGAAAAGGGGGAACCAAGCTTAAAGAGGAACTCCGGCCAACCTCCCCATTATTTTTATGTTTGTCCCCCTTATCTAATGGTGGTATCTGCACATTTTAAATACTCACCTATCCAGGGGATCCAGCGTTGACCCGCTGAGATCCTCCCATGCCCAGCCACAGCTTCCATCCCGTGCCGCCATGTGCTCTCTGACATCATCGAGAGGCCCGTCGGCTCTTCCGGGTTCAGTGGGCGGGCCTTCTCCTTTTCTTGAATGAAAGGCTATGCCTCCTGGGATATGTAAATTACATACCCTGGGAGGCACAGCGGGCAGTGTGCGCGCCATTTGCCTAAGGCGAATGACGTGCATGGGGAGGCGGGGCGTACTTTAACCACTTGGTGCCTGCGCTATAGCCGAAAGACGGCCACAGCATGGGAGGGCGTACATGGATGATCTTGTGCTGCCCGTGCACCCCCTTGGGACTCGGATGATCACAGATCAGGGTAAAGGCCAATCACAGCGGGCTCTTTATCACATGACCAGCTGTCAGCCAATGACAGCTGATCACGGAAGTAAACAGAAGCCGGTTGTCTGCTTTTTATTTCCTTCACGCTGTCAGCGCGAAGAAAAGAAGAAAGTCGTTAACCGGCTTCTGTTAGAGGGACATCGGTCCCCTTAGTGCCCATCAGTGCTGCTAATCAGTGCCCATCAGTACTGCTAATCAATGCCCACCAGTGCCACCTACCACCAGTGCCCATAAGTGCTGCCAATCAGTGCCCATCAGTGCCGCATTATCAGTGTTACTTATCAGTGCAACCTCATCAGTGCCTCCTGATTAGTGCACACCAGTGCAGCCTCATCAATACCCATCAGTGCCACCTCATCAGTGCCCATCAGTGCCACCTCATCAGTGCCCATCAGTGAAGGAGAAAAATTACCTGTTTGCAAAATGTTATAACAAAATATGTAAAAAATATTTTGTTTGTTTTTTTCAAACTCTTTGGTCTTTTTTTGTTTGTTTACCAAAAAAGAAAAACCCCCAAGTGCTGATGATTAAATACCCCCAAAAGAAAACTCTATTTGTGTGAAGAAAATGATAAATATGTCCTATGTGTACAGTATTTGTCATTCAAAGTGTGACAGCGCTGAAAGCTGAAAATTGGCCTGGGCAGGAAGGGGGTTAAAGTGCCCGGTACTGAAGGGGTTAAGTTAAAAAAAAAACTAAACAAAAGAATAAAAGAGCAATGCCCTGTTCCTACAGAGGAGGGGAGGAGGGGTGGAGAGGCAGGAAGGTCCCCTTTAACTTTTACATTAAGATCTGTGTGTAACTTCAGCTGCCTAAATCTCTGGAAGAGGACTTTTACTTATATATTTTTTTTCAGCACGCACATAGTTTAAAGAGTAACTCCACTTTTGCTGAGAATATACCCCTCCCCCTCTGGGTGATCTCTGTACATTGCAGGGATTGTAACACATTTTGTTGCAGATTCTGATTTTTTGTTATTCTGAAGAAATAGCAATAGTTTGTTTCTCTGTGTCCATGTTCAGAGTGAATGTGAATAGGAGTGACTTTATAATTAGCAATCAGCTGCTGCACTTGCAGGGCTCTAATGAGGGAAGTGGCAGGGTCTGCCTCCACTTAGATGTGATTTCCCTTTGGGAGTATCTCACCAAAAATGACATTTGTGTTGCAGGGGATGCCCAAAATCTGACTAGTCTCTTAGTGCAAAATTCTGGGAAAAGCAGTAAGCCAATCACACAAGCAGGCAATGACATTTCTGGGGAGGGGGGGGGGGGTCTGTGTATCATCTGTGTACAGAACGCCTCCAGGTGGCCATATTGCATTATACAGCAAATTACAGCGGCTGCAGATTGAAAAGGAAAGGGCATTTTTAATAACATTCAATTACAATATGACTTGTGTAGCAATTGTATGCTAGAATTTTTTTTTAATTTTATTTGCTGTTTTTTTTCTTGAAAGTGGAGTTACCCTTTAAATTGCCCACCTTTCATTTAAAGGATCATCAAAAAGAAAAAAAAAGCAATGTTTAATTCTTACTTTGTTGCAAAAGGGGGGGGGGGGGCTTTAACACCCACACAATGCACATGTGTGTCCCTGGGCAGCCGAGGTTTCTGTGTTGAAAGCATGCTCACTGCCCCATTTTTTTTTCTTAAAGTGGATGTAAACCCCAAAAAAATGAAGAAGTAGTTGAAGAAGTACCGTAGTTTGTCGCCATTCCATGACCGTGCGCAAATTCTAAAGCGTGACATGTTGGGTATCTATTTACTCGGCGTAACATCATCTTTCACATTATACAAAAAATGGTGGTAAATATTGTTTTTTTTTTTTTCTTTGGTTTTTAAATTGTAAATTAGATTTGGGCCTTTTTGACCCCAGATCTCTCAATAAAGAGGACCTGTCATGCTTATTTCTATTACAAGGGATTTTTACATTCCCTGTAATAGGAATGAAAGTGATCAAAAAATAAAATGACAATGTAAAAATGAAAAATAAAAAGTAAAACAAATAAGATTTTTTTTTTTTTTTTAAGCGCCCCATTCCTCCGTGCTCGTTCGCAGCAGTGAACGCATACGCAAGTCATACAAGTATATGTAAACGGTGTTCAAACCACACATGTGAGGTATTGCCGCAAACGCCAGAGCGAGATCAATAATATTAGTGCAAGACCTACTCCGTAACTCTAAACTGGTACATTTGTAAAGCGTCGCCTACGAAGGTTTTTAGGTACCGTAGTTTGTCGCCATTCCACGACCGTGCGAAAATTCTAAAGCATGACATGTTGGGTATCTATTTACTCGGCGTAACATCATCTTTCACATTATACAAAAAAAACAAGAGGATTATATATAGCGAGGAAGTGAGATTTCCTCCACACCTAATAAATATCGTTCTCTGTCACATGTACAGTGGGGACGGAAAGTATTTAGACCCCCTTAAATTAACCCCCGATAGCTCAGTTTGGCCGGACGGCCAGCTCTAGGAAGGGTTCTGGTTGTCCCAAACGTCTTCCATTTAAGGATTATGGAGGCCACTGTGCTCTTAGGAATCTTAAGTGCAGCAGAAATGTTTTTGTAACCTTGGCCAGATCTGTGCCTTGCCACAATTCTGTCTCTGAGCTCTTCAGGCAGTTCCTTTTGACCTCATGATTCTCATTTGCTCTGACATGCACTGTGAGCTGTAAGGTCTTATAAAGACAGGTGTGTGGCTTTCCTAATCAAGTCCAATCAGTATAATCAAACACAGCTGGACTCAAATGAAGGTGTAGAACCATGTCAAGGATGATCAGAAGAAATGGACAGCACCTGAGTTATATATATGAGTGTCACAGCAAAGGGTCTGAATACTTAGGACCATGTGATATTTCAGTTTTTCTTTTTTAATAAATCTGCAAAAATGTCAACAATTCTGTGTTTTTCTGTCAATATGGGGTGCTGTGTGTACAATATGGGGTGCTGTGTGTACAATATGGGGTGCTGTGTGTACAATATGGGGTGCTGTGTGTATAATATGGGGTGCTGTGTGTATAATAGGAGGTGCTGTGTGTACAATATGGGGTGCTGTGTGTACAATATGGGGTGCTGTGTGTATAATATGGGGTGCTGTGTGTACAATATGGGGTGCTGTGTGTACAATATGGGGTGCTGTGTGTACAATATGGGGTGCTGTGTGTATAATATGGGGTGCTGTGTGTATAATATGGGGTGCTGTGTGTACAATATGGGGTGCTGTGTGTACAATATGGGGTGCTGTGTGTATAATATGGGGTGCTGTGTGTACAATATGGGGTGCTCTGTGTACAATAATGAGGAAAAAAATGAACTTAAATTATTTTAGCAAATGGCTGCAATATAACAAAGAGTGAAAAATTTAAGGGGGGCTGAATACTTTCCGTCCCCACTGTAAGCCTTCTTCAGTCTATAATGGAGGCAGGCATAGAACAATGGCTACAATGTTTTCTTCCTATTTTTTTTTTTTTTTTTTTTTTTTTTTTATTCAATAAAGTGTAATTCCCCCCCCCCCAAAAAAAAATTATGTTTGAAAGACCGCTACGCAAATATTGCAGCAATTGCCATTTTATTCTGTAGGGTCTCTGCTAAAAAAAAATATAGATATAGTTTGGGGGGTTCTAAGTAATTTTCCAGCAACTCATTTTTAATTAACAAAAAAGTTCTAGAAAAGGTCTACAAGAGATGCCGGGGGTTGAACAGGAAGGGGTTAATCAACCTAAATCTAAACATAAAGCACTCCCTGTACAGAAAACATGACATCACTTTGCTGTGCAGCCATTGTTCTTTTACTTTTATATTTTTTATGCAATAAAGATTTAGTGTAGAAATTGAAGAAAACATTGTAGCCATTGTTCTATGCCTGCCTCCATTATAGGCTGAAGAAGGCTTACATGTGACACAATATTTATCATTATCTTGGAGGAAATCTCACTTCCTCGCTTTTATATAATCCTCTTGTTGCTATAAAGAGCTCTCTGTAATCCAGGGGCAGTGCCACACCCCGCCATTGTCAGTGCCGACAGATTCTATACGGGGACCTGTGATTGGGTGACACATCTCTGGCATGGGTTGTATGATGACCTATAACAGCCGTACAGCTCCTGACCTCTGCACACACAAAAAAAAAAAAATAAAACAGAATGAATTTTAATACCCCTGAACTGATGGCTTTGTCTGGGTAAAGGGTACAACAGTTTTTCTCGAATCGTCTTCCAGGGCAGCATCCGAGAGATAGGCTCCTCCTCCCTAAAACAGGAAACACATTAGTCCACCATTATAAATTTCACACTCTTACCTGTGTGCCTCAGTTGTTTGTGTTTCCTCCGGACCCACAGGAGCTGCAAAAACGTTTGTTATTTTATTTTCACCTGTCTCTGTGCTTGTTGCAGGAGACCCCCTGCCAGCATCCCATACAGCCCAAGGGGCTTTGGGAGGGCGAGCAGGAGCAGCACTGGGCAACATTGCTCAAAGCCTGAGATTTCGCCCCTACTGAGGGGTCTGCAATCATCCCCCCAGGCTGCAGGAGGACTCTGTCATCCCCACCCCATGCCGCTGTTTAGGCCTGTGTATGCTTCTGCAAGCACCCCCCTCTGGCTTTCCGCAGAATTTGGAGCCCGCCAGGGGGGATGGATACATGCACAGAGGCGGGGCCCCCCCCCCCGCCGCCGCCGCCGACCGCCGCCGAGAACCTCAGTAGCAGAGGGTCTAGCAGGGAGGATTTCGTACCTTCCAATTAGGTCCCTGGTGGCTGCGGCTGCCCCCCCAAACGAATCCGCCGCTCTCCGGGCGGCGCAGCAGCGTCCTCACCGCAGGCCGCTACAGGAAGTCGGGGGTGTACCAAGATGGCGCCGAGGAAGTTCCGCTTCCGGGTTGGCGGCCATTTTCCCGTAGTCTATCTACTGCGGAGATAGAGCAGGGACACCTAGGGGCGGGAAGTTTAAAAAAAAAAAAAAAAAAAAGAAGAAGAAGAAAACAGAATACAAATAGCAAATTTGTTTAATGCTACCCTCCACTACCAGCACGGTTACTCTACAATACAGCGGCATGTGCAGGTGTGTCCACCAACCTGCACGGGGTCAGCCGGGGGCGGGGCCGGAGCTTATGCAGGAAGCAGATAAAAAGGCCTCTAAGCAGAGAATCCTGGTGGCTGATCATGTCTGACGCTTCCCCACCCTGCCCTGCAGATCCTGCAAGCCAGGACAGCTCCAAGGTAAGCCAGAATATTCCTGAATTATCTCTGTCTTAACCTCTTTACTGCCTATCTACAGGCAGTTTTTTTTTGACCACCTATCTCACGGGGTTTTTTTGTCTCTATGCTTGCTTGCAGGCAAAGACCCCCGAGGAAAGGAAGGCTAAAGGCAAAACATGTGCCTCATGCAGCCACAGGCTTTCCCCAGATTGGAAAAAGCCCCTGTGTCAGAAATGCTTAGACAAAATGGTGGAGACTGCAACCTGTTCCCTTCTGAGGACACAGACAGTCTTCTCAAAGCCATCACTGACACTCTAGGCATTAAAGAACAGAAAACCGCAGAACTCACTATACATGACAGAATGTACAAAGGGCTCCAGCCCAAAAAGCCAAGAACGTTCCCGGTACACCAAACGCTTAAAGACATAGTCAAAAAGGAATGGGAAGACCCAGAGAAAAAGCTTTTCATCCCCGCCACAATCAAACGCAGATACCCGTTTGCGGAAGCAGACACCAAAACCTGGGCTAAATGCCCCAAGGTGGATGCCTCTCTGGCAAAAATCACGAACAAATCGGACTTGGCTTTTGATGACGCAGGTACCCTCAGCGACCCCATGGACAAGCACTGGGGTCAACAAAACAAGAAAGGCAAAGGTGAATTCATCCTCAAGCCTAATACCCAAAAGAACAAAAAACAATGACTGCCTTCAGGTGGGGGGCAGATTGGCGGCTTTCTCCCACCAATGGGAGGAGATAACAGAAAACAAATTCATATTGCGCACCATAGCGGACGGTTACGCAATAGAATTCTCCAACCGCCCCCCAACCAAATACTTAGCGACCATGCTGCCCAAGGACAGCAATCAAGCAAAGGTGTTTCTAGAATCCCTACAGAAACTATTGGATCAGAAGGTGATTTATCACGTTCCCCAAGAGGAGGAACAAAAGGGCTTCTACTCACACATCTTCGCAAAAAGAAAACCATCAGGCAAACTAAGGCTGATACTAAACCTCAAACCACTCAACCGAGGAATAAGATACAAGAGATTCAGAATGGAATCTATCTATTCAATCAGGAACATCCTACCGCGGGAGACATTCATGGCAACACTAGATTTACAGGATGCCTACCTACATGTCCCCATAAGGAAGGATCACCAAAAGTTTCTAAGGTTCGCAATCCAGGGGCCAGCAGCTACGCTGCACCTACAGTACACAGCTCTCCCCTTCGGAATCTCCTCAGCTCCAAGAATATTCTCAAAAATAATAGCGGAAGCGCTAAAAGGTCTAAGACAGGAGGGTATTGGAATAATACCATACTTAGACGACCTCCTGTTCTTTGCGGACTCGGCAGCAATCCTAGAAAACAACCTGCGCACGAGTATGAACTATCTGCAAAACCTGGGATGGTTAATAAACGCAGAGAAATCGCAAATGATCCCAAGCCAGAGAGTAGTGTACCTGGGATACGTGCTGGACTCCAGACTGTCAAAAATTTTCCTAACAAAGGAAAAAGACGTAAAAATGACACAAGCAATTACGTCCCTGCTAAGGAACCATTCCACAACGATCAGGCACGGAATGTCCTTACTAGGACTGATGACGTCTTCCATTCCAGCCATCACCTGGGCACAAAATCACATGCGACCCTTACAGAACTACATTCTTTCCCAGTGGGATGGCAGGCAAGCATCCCTAGAAAAATCCATTCCCGTCCCCGCCACAGTCAAACAAACACTCTACTGGTGGCTCAACCCACTTCGGGTCATCGAGGGGCGCAGATGGGCTCAAGTCAATCCAGTCAGCATCACCACCGATGCAAGCGCCCTAGGATGGGGAGCCCACATGGAAGGGCGGTTCTCACAAGGGAAATGGACACCCAAATGGGCTCAAGCCTCCTCAAACTTGAGAGAGCTGAAGGCTGTGGGAGAAGCGCTAAAAGCCTTCAAGCCAGCATTACAGGGGAAAGATGTAAAGATACAATCAGACAACGCAACGACAGTCGCATACCTAAACAGACAAGGGGGCACAAAATCCCAAAAACTGATGAGACTGACACAATCTATCCTACTGTGGACAGAAGTGAACATAAGATCGATATCCGGTATCCATCTAAAAGGAACAGACAATACAGTGGCAGATTTCCTGAGCCGGAAAACGATAAAACACACGGAATGGTCGCTAAACCAAACAACCTTCACTCAAATCACCCAGAAGTGGGGAATACCCGAAGTAGACCTATTTGCTTCCAGGGCGAACGCAAAATCTCCGATATTTTTCTCCCTGGACCCTACAGATGGCAACAGCGGGGTGGATGCTTTCAACCAAAACTGGAAATGGCATCTGTGCTATGCATTCCCTCCAACTGCCATAATCCCAAAAGTAATCCAAAAAATCAAGGCAGAGAAAACAACGGTGATACTAATAGCACCACACTGGCCCCAGAGAGCTTGGTTCAGTCATTTAAAAAATCTCAGCATACAACCTCAGCTGACACTGACGGACCACCCGGATCTACTGTCACAAGGCCCAGTCAACCATCCAAACCACAAAATCTTGAAGCTCTCGGCTTGGTTACTGAGAGGGTAAAACTCCAGAACAAAGGCCTGTCAGACAGAGTAATCAACACCATCTTAAACAGCAGAAAGCCGGCAGCGAGAGCCATCTATGAGAAAATAAGGAAAAAATTTGTTTCTTGGTACGAAGACAGACCAATCTCCAACGGTGGGATAATTCCAATAGTTTTGGACTTCCTACAAGATGGTGCAGACAAAAACATATCACCAAGTACCCTGAAAGTACAAGTTGCAGCACTTTCCTCGGTCATGGATACTAGACTAGCGGAGGACCCGCTGATAAGACGATTCCTCATAGCTCTTAAAAGATCCAAACCAGCCAAATTGTACAAAACTCCCACCTGGGACATGGGCACAGTACTTAAGGGCTTTCTTTCCCCTCCGTTTGAACCTATCGAGGACAGCTCAGACAAAAACCTCACATTAAAAACTGCGCTCCTTCTGGCCTTAGTATCCGCCAGAAGGGTGAGTGAGATCCAAGCTCTATCTTCAATAGAACCATACTGTCTAATACATCTGGACAAGATAATTCTCTCTCCAGATCCGGCCTTTCTACCCAAGGTCTCTTCTACATTTCACAGAACCCAAAACATCGTCATACCCTCACTTCCAACAACCATGGATAGTAGGAAAAGAGACATCTACAACAAACTTGATGTAAGGAACACGCTCATAGCGTATCTCGACAGAACAAAGGAATGGCGTAAAACGACCTCCCTCTTCATCCTCTATGCAGGAATGAACAGAGGGAAACAAGCCTCAAAAAGCACCATCAGCAGATGGATAAGGATGGCCATACAGATTACCTATAAGGCACAGAATCTCACTCCACCTAGTGAAATCAGAGCGCACTCAACTAGAGCCTGGGCAACCTCGGCCGCAGAGAAAGCAGGGGCAACTCCGGAGCAGATCTGCAGGGCAGCGACATGGTCGAGCTTCAGTACTTTCGCTAAGCACTACCGCATAGACCAGCTGTCTGACCAAGACCAAGCATTTGGTCGTAAAGTGCTCCAGTCTCTAACCCCACCCTAGTAAGTATTGCTTGATATATCCTCTCGGATGCTGCCCTGGAAGACGATTCGAGAAAACAGAGTTAGGTACCTGGTAACTCTTTTTCTAAGAAGTCTTCCAGGGCAGCACTAGTTCCCACCCTTGAAACAACAATAACCAGGTACAGAGGGGGAGCTTGCAGCTTACAGGGAATTCCTTCGGTGCTTTAACATAACTGAGGCACACAGGTAAGAGTGTGAAATTTATAATGGTGGACTAATGTGTTTCCTGTTTTAGGGAGGAGGAGCCTATCTCTCGGATGCTGCCCTGGAAGACTTCTTAGAAAAAGAGTTACCAGGTACCTAACTCTGTTTTTTTTCTCTGTCTGTGTCCCCATTGAAGAGATTTCCCTCCACTTCCTGTCTTGGAGACATAACAGGAAGTCTCTCTGCAGAAATGTCCTTTTTGTTGGAAAATGGCCCCGCTATTAGGCTGTAACCTTTTGGCTTTCTCATCACTTTCTGCTCCAGCGTCAGAGATTGTTCATTTCCTCTGGGGTGGGGAACACAGATACTAATATAAAAAACTTTATAGAGGAGTCAATAGGCAGAAGAATCATTTATTGGTCAGTAGATTTTTATTTATTTATTTTGGATAACACATATCCAACGCCTTTTGGGGGGACTTCTTTAGGACCCCCATTCACCAGAGCTTTCATAGATCATTAAAGTGGTTGTAAATAGTATTCTGTATACCCATTGAGATACACAGAGATTAAACAAATCCTCCTACATAAGTTGTACCTGTTTATCTACACTTGTCTCTTCTCATTCAAAGTCCAGAATATAGCTTCCAGCTACAGGGGGACCAAGAGAGGGGGGCTACATTCCTACATACAGGGGGACCAAGAGAGGGGGGCTACATTCCTACATACAGGGGGACCAAGAGAGGGGGGGCTACATTCCTACATACAAGGGGACCAAGAGAGGGGGGGGCTACATTCCTACATACAGGGGAACCAAGAGAGGGGGGGCTACATCCCTACATACAGGGGGACCAAGAGAGGGGGGGCTACATTCCTACATACAGGGGGACCAAGAGAGGGGGGCTACATTCCTACATACAGGGGGGACCAAGAGAGGGGGGCTACATTTCTACATACAGGGGGACCAAGAGAGTCGGGGCTACATTCCTACATACAGGGGGACCAAGAGAGGGGGGCTACATTCCTACATACAGGGAGACCAAGAGAGGGGGGGCTACATTCCTACATACAGGGGGACTAAGAGAGGGGGGGGCTACATTCCTACATACAGGGGGACCAAGAGAGGGGGGGCTACATTCCTACATACAGGGGGACCAAGAGAGGGGGGGGCTACATCACACCTCCCAACATTTTGAGATGGGAATGAGGGACACCTATCAGCAAAAGTATGCAGGCATAGGACACACCCCTTGCCACACCCCCTTAAAGGAGAATTGTACAAAAAAACAAGATTGGTTAAAACCACAAGTGCTTTTTTTTACCACTATTATTCCTTTATATTGGCTTTTGCAATTTACAAATGCAGCAATTTAGAAATCAGATGAAAGGTTTAGTGCTGGAAAACAATTTTTTGATAGATAAAAAGTGCATTTTATATACATCTATATAGATCAGACCAAAATGAGGGACAAATGAGGAGGAATGAGGGACAGAGGGACATTGCTCCAAATCAGGGACAGTCCCTCGAAATCAGGGACAGTTGGGAGCTATGCTACATTCCTACATACAGGGGGACCAAGAGAGGGGGGGCTACATTCCTACATACAGGGGGACCAAGAGAGGGGGGCTACATTCCTACATACAGGGGGACCAAGAGAGGGGGGCTACATTCCTACATACAGGGAGACCAAGAGAGGGGGGGCTACATTCCTACATACAGGGGGACCAAGAGAGGGGGGGCTACATTCCTACATACAGGGGGACCAAGAGAGGGGGGGCTACATTCCTACATACAGGGGGGCCAAGAGAGGGGGGCTACATTCCTACATACAGGGGGGCCAAGAGAGGGTGCCTACAGTCCTACATACTCCAATTCCATTATACATCAATCATTCCGTTTTATCGCACCATGCATGGCCACCGTCAGTCTTTCCTATTGGATAAGAATATGCATGGAAAGCGGAGGCGGGGCATGACCTAACTCTAGGGGCAGATGGATTCTAAAGGTCAGCGAACATAACAAACGTTGAGCAATCGGGTACAACTGTTGGACTGACTCATAAATATTATACAATGGTGAAGTTAAGTAGGACTTATATGACCGGCAATTCTCCCTGAGGTTATAAACAGATACAGCATGACTTCCACCGTACCGCTCACCGGTATGACTCGACTGATCGTCCAATGAGGTCAGTTCGTGGATTTAATATACAACTCCTGAATAGAGCAACTAGACCCCCCCCATCCACCACTCCACACACACCCCCCCCCCCGCATCCACGCCCCCCCCCCCCCACATCCACAACCAGCGATGGTTTCTGGCTTATCAGACTGACAGATCCTTTGTTCCGTATACAATATAACTTCCTCTGCTAAGTCACTCCAATGAGCAGCGGTACCGTGAAAGAAGAGACATTTAAAAAAAGCACAAATACCGCATGAGCTTCTTTATTAAAACGGGGTCCCTGCTGACGGCCGTTGGGGTGAAACGCGTTGGCCTGAGTCTAGAGATTTTACACTCAAGTGGCAAGTGTATGTAGGGTCTCTGCTGTGGGGATACTTTGCTGTTTGCTGTATTGCATTGCAGCTTTTATACAATTTTTTTAAATGCAATTTATTATACATTTTATTCTTGTCCTTGCAACCCAAGCCTAACTGCCCCTGGCCCCGCCCCTTTCATCCATTGGATTTCAGTTCTTTTAATCACGAAAGCTCATTATCATATGTGGGCGTTACCTAGGGTGGTCTGCATGCAAATACAGTCTGACTAGAAACGCCTATTCCTCCAGACTGACACCCACCCACCCTTTTGGGGACCTACTCCCACCAATAAGCATACAGCAACAGCCCTGAAGAAGGGGGAGTCCATTACTCCGAAACGCGTTGGCCCGATGTACATGTTTACATGCACCTTGATATATGCATGGCACCACGTTTGACCTCTGCGCTTTGGTTGTCCAGCGATCAGCATTGAAAAACTGACAACTGTTTACCTCTGACACCATGCAGCTCGTGGTGTCACTCAGCCCTGCTCATGTTACGTATGTCCTGTGTTTGCAAAGTCAACTGCTTAAAAATGCCTCCTGTATGCTCTGATGCTGTGAAAGTTGTAGACATCAGGAGGGGGCTGAGGGACACCATGAGTTCCACGGTGGTGCTAGTAATAGCTGCCCATTTCCAACGCTGATGGCTGGACAACCGGAACGCAGACAGAAATCAAACATGGCGCTATGCGTTTCACAAGGTACATGTGTTATATGGCCGTTTCATGTTCGTTGAGTCATTCTAGGGTGAACTTCCACTTTAAGGGTCATACCATCCGTCACTTTGTCACTAGAATACTTTTTTCCAATGTATGTTTATTCAGTCTTCCGATAATGGGCCTCCGCCTACAGTAAATCAAACTAGCTCCGCCCCATGTCAAATTACTTCTTGTGTCAGTTTATCTTCTACACGTCAAGTCAACATAAAATAAAGCCTACAAAGGTGTCTTTGAGATCCAATCAATACATTCTGTACAATGTTATCAGACAGTTTACATGGCTAGGTGCCCCCCCCCCCCCCATAGACTTCAGATAATGGAGAACTATTGCAATTTACAATCTCACAGACAGCTCACCTGTAGCACACATGTTAAAAACATGCCTGTCTCTAACACTCTATGGTGGTAGGGCAGTGATCTTTAGCTGCTGCAGAACCTTTTTTATAGCACACCACAGCTTCTGAATTAACCATTGCTAGGTGGATAAGGAATTTGATCACTAGACCTTATACTCCAAAACAAAAGCCTCCTCCTGCCCACTTACTGGCACACTCGACCAGATCTGTTGGAGCATCCTATGCCTTGGCATCAAGGCTCTGTCACCCAACTCTATAAGGCCACCACCTGGTCTTCCGTTCATACTTTTTCAAAGTTGGAAGGTATGAGAAAGAGGGGAGTACCCTAGAAACCTGTTGTCTGCTTATTGTAGGGTACTGTACCTTAGAAGTGGCTGTGGAGGCTGTTTGACAGCCCAAACCTCCACCGCTTGTCAATGAGGAAGCCGATGGTAGTTCCCTCTCTATTAGAGCTGTGTTGCCTGATCCCCACTGCCTGCATCATATCGGAATATGAGATCTCAGATAGTATTACAGTGGGCGGAGGATGCAGCTTCACTTCAAAGCATCTGTCTCCTTATTTTAATGTACTGTAAGTGAATATTTTGTTTCAATAAATGAATACCAGGTTTTACTACTAAATGGAAGGCTCCCTGCGTTCACGCCTCCCCCTAGTGGCCATTGATCCTTGAAGCAAGCTAGTTACCAATACATGCAAGGCTTGAGAAAGAGGGGAGTACCCTAGAAACATGTTGCCTGCTTATTGTAGGAAACTGTACCTCAGAGGCGGCTGTGGAGCAGTTTGACAGCCCAAACCTCCACAGCTTGTCAGTGAGGAAGCCGACAGTGGTTCACTCTCTATTAGAGCTGCGCTGCCTGCACCCCACTGCCTGCATCATATTGCCTCGGAATGGAAGATCTCAGCTAGTATTATAGCAGGAGGAGGAGGAGGATGCGGCTTCACTTCAAGGCATCTGTCTCCTTGTTTTAATGTAATGTACGTGGATATTTTGTTTCAATATATGAGTACCGGTTTCACTACTGAATGCAACGCTCTCTGTGTTCACGTCTCCCCCTAGTGGCCATGGATCCTTGAAGCAAGCTGGTTATTATTATTATTATTATTTTATGTACTTATATAGCGCCATCAATTTATGCAGCGCTTTACATATACATTGTACATTCACATCGGTCCCTACCCTCAAGGAGCTTACAATCCGAAGTCTCTAAACTCACATTCATATACTAGGGGCCAATTTAGACAGAAGCCAATTAACCTACCAGCATGTCTTTGGAGTGTGGGAGGAAACCAGAGTACCAGGAGGAAACCCACACAAGCACAGGGAGAACATGCAAACTCTATGCAGGTATTGTCGTGCTTGGTTATCAATACATGCAAGGCTTGAGAAAGAGGGGAGTACCGTAGAAACATGTTGCCTGCTTATTGTAGGTGACCGTACCTCAGAGGTGGCTGTTGGACAGCCCAAACCTCCACCACTTGTCAGTGAGGAAGCCTGTGGTGGTGGGTTGCTCACTATTAGAGCTGTGCTGCCTGCACCCCTAGAATTATAGCAGGCAGAAGATGTGGCTTAACATCAAAGCATCTGTCTCCTTGTTTTATTGTAAGTGTAAATATTCTTTTCAGTAAATGAATCCCGGTTATACTACTGAATGGAGCGCTCTGTGTGTTCACGTCTCCCCCTAGTGGCCATGGATCCTTGAAGCAAGCTGGTTACCAATACATGATGAATGGATTACATGCTGTGCATATCAGTACAAGCCGTGTGATTTCTCCTATGGAGCTTGTCAAGCCTTTGTATACACAGAGTGTATATCCGGATAATGTACTAAATAATGTAGATAATACTCCCGCGCTATCGCTCCTATTGAGTTAATTGTTTAGCTGCTGCCAACACTGATAAGTATTTCCACAGCCTTACCGTGCTTAAAAAATATAAAGTGTATAGAGCTGCGCTGCTTTCACGTGTGCAAAAATATAGTAACCCAATTGTGTAAAAATATAGCTATTAAACAAAAAACTAATTTCCAATGTATCAATATGTTGATTGACCTTCCAATCTGTAAATGCAATATAACCAATAAATACAATCGATGATATGAGCAAAGATAACCGTGATATGATTGCTGCAAAATATACACTATTTTGTCAAAAGTATTGGGACGCCTGCCTTTACACACACATGAACTTTAATGACACCCCAGTCTTAGGCTGGCCATACACTATTCAATTTTCCTGTTCAACTTTCCTTTAGATTTACCAAAACCATATAATAGGAGGTCAAACCTAAACACTTTCAATTTGGATGCAATCAGGCAGGCCCTTGTACTACATAGTTGAAGGTAAATCTAAAGAAAATTGAACAGGAAAATTGTATGGTGTATGGCCAGCTTAAGTCCGGAGGGTTCAATATTGAGTTGGCTCCGCCCTTTGCAGCTATAACAGCTTCATCTCTTCTGGGAAGGCTGTCCACAAGGTTTAGGAGGGTGTCTATGGGAATGTTTGACCATTCTTCCAGAAGAGCATTTGTGAGGTCAGGCACTGATGTTGGACGAGAAGGCCTGGCTCGCAGTCTCCGTTCTAATTCATCCCAAAGGTGTTCTATCGGGTTGAGGTCAGGACTCTGTGCAGGCTAGTCAGGTTCCTCCACCCCAAACTCGTGCTTTGTGCACTGGTCCAAATCACTTGATGGAGGGGGGATTATAGTGTAGGGGGATGTTTCAGGGGTTGGGCTTGGCCCCTTACTTCCAGTGAAAGGAACTCTTAAGGCGTCAGCATACCAAGACATTTTGGACAATTTCATGTTCCCAAGTTTGTGGGAACAGTTTGGGGACGGCCCCTTCCTGTTCCAACATGACTGCCCACCAGAGCACAAAGCAATTGGAAAGCAAGATGGTGTCAGTGGAAGAAATAGTGTCCCATCATTGGTGTCAGTAAATGGAATAGTGCCCCATCATTGGTGTCAGTGGGAGGAATAGTGCCCCATCATTGGTGTCAGTGGGAGTAATAGTGCCCCATCATTGGTGTCAGTAGATAGAATAGTGTCCCATCATTGGTGTCAGTAGAAGGAATAGTGCCCCATCATTGGTGTCAGTAGAAGGAATAGTGCCCCATCATTGGTGTCAGTGGGAGTAATAGTGCCCCATCATTGGTGTCAGTAGATAGAATAGTACCCCATCATTGGTATCAGTGGGAGGAATAGTGCCCCATCATTGGTATCAGTGGGAGGAATAGTGCCCCATCATTGGTGTCGGTGGGAGGAATAGTGCCCCATCATTGGTGTCGGTGGGAGGAATAGTGCCCCATCATTGGTGTCAGTGGAAGGAATAATGCCCCATCATTGGTGTCAGTGGAAGGAATAGTGCCCCATCATTGGTGTCAGTGGAAGGAATAGTGCCCCATCATTGGTGTCAGTGGAAGGAATAGTGCCCCATCATTGGTATCAGTGGAAGGGATAGTGCCCCATAGTTGGTGTCAGGGGGAGGAATAGTGTCCCATCATTGGTGTCAGTGGAAGGAATAGTGCCCCATCATTGGTATCAGTGGAAGGGATAGTGCCCCATAGTTGGTGTCAGGGGGAGGAATAGTGCCCCATCATTGGTATCAGTGGAAGGGATAGTGCCCCATAGTTGGTGTCAGGGGGAGGAATAGTGTCTCGTATGAGTGAGAGGATCAGTTCCCCAAGGACCAGATAAAGGTAAGCCAAGGGGCGTAGTTTGGAGCAGTGGCGGAATTATAGGGGTCGCTGAGGTTGCCATGGCGACCGGGCCCCTTGCTGCAGGGGGCCCTGTATACACTACTTTGATAGGGGGAGCGGAGACAAGCTGCCCGATCCTAAGCCGAACTGTATTCGGCACTGTGCAGGGAGCTGCTCACATTGATTACAAAGTGAAAGCACAGTGCTGTGCTCTTTGTCTCCCCCTACAGTGCAGTACCCGACAGGAAGAGCTAAGGTAAAGTTCTGCCGTTTTTTTATCTACTGTATATGTGTATGTGCATGTATGTGCATGTATGTGCATGTGTGTGTGTGTGTGCATGTATGTGTATGTGTGTGTGTATGTGCATGTGTGTGTGTATGTGCATGTATGTGCATGTATGTGTGTGTGTGTGTGTGTATGGATGTGCATGTATGTGTGTGTGTGTGTGTGTATGTGCATGTATGTGCATGTGTGTGTGTGTGTGTGTATGTGCATGTATGTGTGTATGTGCGTGTATGTGCATGTATGTGTGTATGTGCATGTATGTGCATGTGTGTGTGTGTATGTGCATGTGTGTGTGCATGTATGTATGTGTGTGTGTGTGCGTGTATGTGCATGTGTGTGTGCATGTATGTATGTGTGTGAGTGTGTGTGCATCTATGTATATATGCATGTGTGTGTATGTATGTAGTAGCGGTGCATCCATAGGGGCCCATGGGCGCCGCCCCCTCTCTCCAGGCACCCCTCTATCACAAATAGATAGATTCATGCATAGTGTGAATCTATCTATGGCCGCCATTGCCCCCCCTATTCAGACGCCTGGCCCCTTTTTGGACGCCGGGCGCCTCAATTACATCGACAGGGGTGTTTTAAAGCTTCAAAATAGGTGAACTGCGAGTGCCATGCTTGGCGCTCACAGTCCACCCAGGTGTGTAAGAAAAGCGAATAAATATTCGCTTTCCTAACACTGAACCGCCTCTCCACCAATCAGGTGCTCGGGTCTGTTACACGTCACCTGATTAGCTGAAACGACAGGCGCCGCTATTGGATGCCTATCAGGAGGAGAGGATGGGAGGAGACGCATGGAGGACCCCGCTCGTCGACGTCACCCGCTGCCCCACCAAGACAGGGTAAGTGCCGGGCAGACTGCGAGCGGGCAGGGGGGTCACAGTGGCAGCATTTGATGGCACAGTGGCTGCGTTTCATAGGCACAGTGGTGGCAATTGATAGGCACAGTGGCTGCGTTTGATGGGCACAGAGACTGCGTTTGATGGGCACAGTGGCTGCGTTTGATGGGCACAGTGACGGCAATTGATGGGCACAGTGGCTGCGTTTCATAGGCACAGTGGTGGCAATTGATAGGCACAGTGGCTGCGTTTGATGGGCACAGAGACTGCGTTTGATGGGCACAGTGGCTGCGTTTGATGGGCACAGTGACGGCAATTGATAGGCACAGTGGCTGCGTTTGATGGGCACAGAGACTGCGTTTGATGGGCACAGTGGCTGCGTTTGATGGGCACAGTGGCTGCGTTTGATGGGCACAGTGGCTGCGTTTGATGGGCACAGTGGCGGCAATTGATGGGCACAGTGGCTGCGTTTGATGGGCACAGTGGCTGCATTTGATGGGCACAGTGGCGGCAATTGATGGGCACAGTGGCTGCGTTTGATGGGCACAGTGGCTGCGTTTGATGGGCACAGTGGCTGCGTTTGATGGGCACAGTGGTGGCAATTGATGGGCACAGTGGCTGCGTTTGATGGGCACAGTGGCTGCGTTTGATGGGCACAGTGGCTGCGTTTGATGGGCACAGTGGCTGCGTTTGATGGGCACAGTGGCGGCAATTGATGGGCACAGTGGCTGCGTTTGATGGGCACAGTGGCTGCGTTTGATGGGCACAGTGGCGGCAATTGATGGGCACAGTGGCTGCGTTTGATGGGCACAGTGGCTGCGTTTGATGGGCACAGTGGCTGCGTTTGATGGGCACAGTGGCTGCGTTTGATGGGCACAGTGGTGGCAATTCATGTGCACAGTGAGGCTGCAATTGATGCGTTTTTTAAAGAATTTTTCAGTTTGCTTGCGCCCCCCAAAAAATTTTGAGCACCATCTGCCACTGGTTTATATGTGTGTGTATTTATGTATGTATGTGTATGTGTGTGTATGTATGTGTGTTTACATGTATATATGCACATTTTATGTATGCGCGTTTAATCCTGACCCCCTATATGTGTCCCATTAGAACCAATTTTTTTTTTTTTTTTTGCTTGTTCATAGTACCAGCAAAAAAAAATGTTGTTCCTCTGAAAAGTGATCCATGCTCAGATCGCTTTTCAGAGGCATTTGACAGCCGGTAAAGAGGCAATATGTTGCCTCCTGACCGCCTGTTTTAACCCCTTAAATGCATCATCACTATGCTGCAACTGCATGCAATGCACACAGTTGCAGGGTGGTTGCAGTGCAGCCACTTCAAGGGTGCCCTGACTGGAAAAAGATTGAGAAACACCGACATAGAGGAACCCATCTCTCCATTTTCCTCCTGCAGCCGCTGAATGTATGTGGGAGGGAGAGGAGGAGAAGCGGGGGGGAGGGGAGAAATCCATTCCTTTACATGCAGCCACCCACTTGCGACCGGACCCTGGTGTTCCGCCATCGGGCTCGGAGAAAAGAGCCCTATCCGGGGGTCAGGGGGGGCCCTTAATGGTTTCTTGCATCGGGGCCCTGAAGATTCTAGTTACGCCTCTGGTTTGGAGACCTCTGCTTTAAATTCGAATTGCTTCTAAGTACTCAAAATATGAAAGTGGAACTTTAGTCCACCTCGTTTGCTGGCTCTGGTCCCCTCCCCCCAGGCCTCAACCACTATGGAATGTGTGAAGATGAGCCCACAAGCTTTGTCTGGCCTTCGGGTCCATGCAGAGCCCATCAGAACATCTGCACATGTGCCATGGAAATCACAGACACACAAAGACAGGGAATGCCTCCAGATTTCCTATTAGCAGTCTTTGTGCGCACAGATTTTTTTTTCTTTCAAATATTACCATGATTGATATTAAAGCCGACCTGTGACATTGTCCTCCCCCCATCCTTCTTATTTATTTGTATTATTTGTTTTTACTACCACTTTATTTTTGCTACAGAATGGCACTTCCGATCTCTTCTTGCCGAGGCGAGTCTTTGTGACCACCCCGAGCGCATGCGCAGATCCCAAGAGAGCCCCGCGGGCACGTCTGCGCATGCGCTCGGGGTGGTCACAAAGACTCAGGACAACGTTAGAGGTCGGCTTTAATATCAATCATGGTAATATTTGAAAAAAATAGAAATAAAAAAATCTGATTTCTACACGACACATCAACCAATCAGCAATAAATAAGACATGAGCAGAGATTAAAAAAAAAAAAATCAATGATTTCTGAAGTTCCTTAGTTATGGCTTCATATGTGTAATATATATATATACACAGTAAGGACGATCCTTGGTTTTGAAGCACGGAGTCACTCACATTCATGATCATTAAAGATATTCTTCTCCAGCCGCAGACCTCTTTGTGTTTCATGAGAAACAGGTCCAAGTTATCCACTGACAACGTTCCCATGATAGACGGTGGCAAGGCTTTGATTGGCCATTTCAGTCTATGGCTCCACCACGCTATGAGCTGGTTCTGTGGTGGGGTACAAAGGGACTGGTGGGTACCAAGTGTTGGACCACCCTTCACACTTAGGCCGGGACTTTCCCAAAGCAGTGAAAAGTGTTGGTAATGAAGACCCGACACTTCATACATACGGCCCCTTATGAGGTGTTTGGTGAACTGCCCCACGGAGACAACTTGCACTTTAAGGGGCAATCTGACCATATCTGTGTTGAGTAAAGTGGGAGTAGAGTGAGATACTTCATGGGGTCTTTATCAGGGTTTGAAACCCAGGTAGGTGATTATGCCCAATTTTACTGGTGTGGCAGAACTGCGCTGGGCAGCCATTCCAGCAAAGCGCCCCCCATCTCGTACCGGGCTGGTTCAGGTTTGCACTGAGAAAAAAAAAAAAAGTCTGGCAACCCACCGCCTCGCACCGCACGGCAGCCAATAGAGCGATTGTAAAGGATCACATTTAAAAAAAAAAAAATAAACATGTTATACTTACCTGCTCTGTAATGGTTTTGCACAGAGCAGCCCCGATCCTCCTCTTCTCGGGTCCCCTACCGAAGCTCCTGGCTCCTCCCACCCCTGCCAAGTTCCCCCCATAGCAAGCTGCTGCCTTTGGGGGCACTTGTTCGGGGCTCGCTCCCGGGCCGGCTCTGCTTGTCCATAGACACACACAGCGCAGCTCAGATCCACCAATGGCTTCCTCTGCTGTTTCTGAGACAATGAAGGAGGGAGAGCAAGGAAAGAGCCTCTGCTCTCATGCAGATTGCTGAATTGAGATTGGGCTCGGGTAAGTACAAGGGAGGGGAGATTGGGCTCGGGTAAGTACAAGGAGGGGAGATTGGGCTCGGGTAAGTACAAGGGAGGGGAGATTGGGCTCGGGTAAGTACAAGGAGGGGAGATTGGGCTCGGGTAAGTACAAGAGAGGGGAGATTGGGCTCGGGTAAGTACAAGGAGGGGAGATTGGGCTCGGGTAAGTACAAGGAGGGGAGATTGGGCTCGGGTAAGTACAAGGAGGGGAGATTGGGCTCGGGTAAGTACAAGGAGGGGAGATTGGGCTCGGGTAAGTACAAGGGAGGGGGGGGGGGTTTGCTGCATGCCTAAGGATTTTTACTGCACAGCCCCCCCCTAATACTCACCTGAGCCCCCTCTCAATCCATCAATATGCACAGGAGCCTCGGCTGTCCCGGGTCTCTCTCTCTCCATATTGGCTGAGACATAGTGGTCAGCGGCTCCCCTACTGCTGTCAATGGCAGCCAGTAAGCCAATGAGGAGCGAGCGGGCCCGAGCCACAGCTGTGTGTCCTATGGATGCATAGAGCGGGGCTCGGGAGCGAGCACACACCAGTTCCCCCCATAGTAAGTGGCTTGCTATTGGGGGGCACTGGTCAAGGGGGAGGAGCCAGAAGTGCCAGCGGGGGACATGAGAAGAGGATCGGAGCTGCTCTGTGCAAAACCATTACACAAAGCAGGTAGGCATGATTATAAATTATCACTTTAATATATTTAATACCTTTGAAGTGGAAGTCCGGCTAAAACTGAAATCCCGGCATCTATAGCCACCAACATTCTAACACTGACCTCTCTAGCCCTGTAAATAAAATAATCAGTATTCACACCTTTTCTGCAGGCGATCCGACCTGATCTCCAGCGGCGGGAAGCTCAGATCCCACGTTGAGCTGTCAGCGTGTTTCGTATCTATAGAAGAAGCCACGGTTGTCGCACACAACCACACACTTTGCTGAGTGGTCGGGTGCAGAGGACACGTCCGTCAACGGAAGCCCCATAGTAAGTCTATGGGCGCCAGCACTCCCCATTCATTTCACAACCGCTGTCGGACGTGTACTCAGCAGAGCTTCCGCCGCTGGAGATCAGATCGCCTGCAGAAAAGACATGTATACAGTGGAATCATAGATTACGAGCATAATCCGTTCCAGGAGAATGCTTGTAATCCATAGCACTCGCATATCAAAGCGAATTTCCCCATAGAAGTCAATGGAAACGAAGATAATTCGTTCCGCATTGACTTCTATTGCGTGCAATACCGCATGTGGCCAGAGGTGGGGGGGGGGGCGCCAGAGAGCCTCGGAAATACTCGGGGACAGCTCGGCTGAACTCGGAAACCCTCAGAAAAGCTCGGAAACGCTCAGGAACGGAGTATTTCTGAGTGATTCTGAGTATTTCCGAACCATTCCGAGTGTCACCGGCACCCCCGCACCTCTGGCCAAATGCAGTACTGCACATCCCATTGGCTCGAATCCTGTTCGTTCTGCGAGACACTCACAAACCGAGTCAGGATTTTTTTTTTTTTAAAGTTGCTCATCTTTCAAAACGCTTGTTAACCCGGTTAACCGTAAACCAAGGTACCACTGTACCGACTTTTTTTTCTTTACAGGGCTAGAGAGGTCAGTGTTAGAATATTGATGGCTATAGATGCCGGGATCTTAGTGTTAGCCTGGACTTCCACTTTAATGTCAAAAACCTTCAGCCTCTTCAACCACTTTATTGAATTGTCACTGTGTGAAACTTCAATAAAGTTCATAAAAAAAAAAAAAGAGTGAAAAGTGCAATGTGCCCCTGTAGCGTCACATATGGCGACCCATACATCACACTTGGCTACCCGCTGGAGTGCGCATGCGCAACGACGCCATATGTGTTCCAACACTTTTTACGACAAAACAGCACAGTAAAAGCGGCTCCGCCCCTAAGTTCAGGTTCAAGCCACTTTGCAACAGGGCCCCTTGCGGGCTCGCTTCGCTCGGCATAATTATATTCTGACTGTATGTCCACTTTGAATGGTGGGGCTTGAACCTGGACTTAGGGGTGGAGCCACATAATAACTGGGCAAGCACAGTTCAACGCCAGTTCCGCCACACTATCTGACGGTTTTAGCGTGTCGTAAAAGTGTTGGAACGCATACGGCGGCGTCGCGCATGCACACTCCAGCGGGTAGCCAAATGTGATGGGTCGCCCATATGTGACACTACACCGCCATTGGTGGATCTTGCCACTCCATGGAACACAGTGGCTTCTACGAATAGACCCAAAAGGCGGAGCTAATTCTGAGAGCGAGACCCAGGGGAGAAGCCGCCAGAGGGGGCACAAAGCAAAGGGATTGGGTAACGTTCCCTCTATAGCAGGGATATGCAATTAGCGGACCTCCAGCTGTTGCAAAACTACAAGTCCCATCATGCCTCTGCCTCTGGGTGTCAGGCTTGTGGCTGTCAGAGTCTTGCTATGCCTCATGGGACTTGTAGTTCTGCAACAGCTGGAGGTCCACTAATTGCATATCTCTTCCCTTTTTGATACCACAGGGGTCCTCAAACTACGGCCCTCCAGTTGTTCAGGAACTACAAATCCTATCATGCCCGAGTTTTACAATGCCTCATGGGACGTGTAGTTCTGTAACAGCTGGAGGGTTGTAGTTTGGAGATTCCTGGCAGAAAAATGATGACTGTCTAATTAGTGATACGAGTAAACCTATGTGCCCATCCCTGGGGCGGCGGTGGTGGTGGTTGGGGGCGGCGGCGGTGGTGGTGGTGGTTGGGGGCGGTGCAAATCCATTTTAAGGGGAATTGCACTTTCAGGGAAGCAGCCATGACGGGGCTTATGCAAGAATCTAAATATTCACTTCTGTTTATTTCATAACTGCTCAGCCTCACTGATGGCTCTATACTCGCCCCCATTATTTATTCTCCATCCGACTCTACAGCTGAAGAGTCCGGGGTGAAGGCTGCTCCTCATCAGCTGCCTGACCAGGCCGTTTCCCAAATTCTGAGTGTGCATAGCAGTAAGACCCCTTTAAGGCGCTCAAAAACTGCCCATAAAACGTCGGGCGTTTTTGCGGTGCACTTTTTTTAAAATTGATTGTAAATGTAATTTTTTTTCTTTCTTTAAATAACAAACATATCATACCTCCACTGAGCAGCTCGTTAACCTCCTCTTCTGGGGTCCCCCCCCCCCCCCGCAGGTCTCGCGGCTCCTCCCCCACATCTGATAATCCCCTTGAAGAAGCGCTTTCCCGGGGGGGCGGACACTTTGCAGCCACGCTCCCGAGTCCAGCATTTACGTCTATAGACACAAAATGCCGGACTCGGCCCCGCCCCCCCGCGTCACTGGATTTGATTGACAGCAGCGAGAGCCAATGGCTGCGCTGCTATCAATCTAGCCAATCAAGAGCTGGGAGCCCATGGAGAAGCGCGTCCCCTCCGACTGAAGCGGTTCAGGTAAGTAAAACGGGGCAAGGGGGCCGGTGGCTGCCAGGTGATTGCATAGAATGCATTAAGGTGAAAAAACACAAGCCTTTACAACCCCTTTAAGGTCACGTGACAAGGTGACCTTAGAAGAAAAAAAAAAAGCGCCATTTTGCGGCGCCTCCCATTCATTTCAATAGGAAGGGGCGTTTTTGAGGCGCTTTTTAACCACTTTAAGACCGGGCCTAAGTTAAAATCTTATTTTTTTTTTTTGCTAGAAAATTACTTAGAACCCCCTTATATTATATATATATATATATATATATATATATTTTTTTTTTTTTCTAACACCCTAGAGAATAAAATGGCGGTCGTTGCAATACTTTCTGTCACACCGTATTTGCGCAGCCATCTTACAAGCGCACTTTTTTTTTTTTTTTTTTTTAGAAAAAATACACTTTTTTGAATAAAAAAAAAAAAAAAAAAGACAACAGTAAAGTTAGCCCAATTTTTTTTTTATATTGTGAAAGATAATGTTATGGCGAGTACGTTGATACCCAACATGTCACGCTTCAAAATTGCGCCCCGCCTGTGGAATGGCAACAAACTTTTATCCTTAAAAATAGGCGACGTTTAAAAAATTCTACAGGTTGCATGTTTTGAATTACAGAGGAGGTCTAGGGCTAGAATTATTGCTCTCGCCCTATCGATCGTGGCAATACCTCACACATGTGGTTTGAACGCCGTTTTAATATGCGGGTGCTACTCACATATGCGTTCACTTCTGCGAGTGAGCTCGTCGGGACGGGGCGCTTTAAAAAAAATGTTATTCTTATTTATTTTACTCTTTATTTTTTTAAAGTAAAAATAACCGGAAAAAAAGAAGAAAAAAAAGCATCTGGAATTAATTAAAACAAAAAAAACCGTAAAAAACATGCATGTAGAAACACATCCAGAACGGATCTGGAGGACGTTTTTGGGGTGTGAACGGGCACTTAAGCTTTCTTTCTTCTATTTTCATCTGGTGATCCAGCCGGCAAGTCTTCCATTTCACAAAAAAAAGAAAGCTCTCCAGCAGAATGTATCAGTTTACAGGGATGAGACACAAACCATTAACCACTGACAGCGGTGCTTACAATGATCAGCTTTTATTAAAATGATGTAGAACCTTTATCCCAAAGAGAAAACAATAACCGTTTGCTATACCTGCTTATAAAAGTGGAGTTTGGCTTCAATATATTCAAATTTTTTCTAATACATATAAACACTCCGCTCTTCCCAGATTAACAATGCTGGTGCCCCCCTGTGCTCCTTCATCCAGAGTGTGGGGGGGGGGGGGGGGCAGTAACTCAGGTGGTGTGCTGCTGGCCAGATCACCAGGTGAAAACATAGGGGGGGGGGGGAGCTTAAAAAAGAAAACGAATGCAGCTGCCACATTTAAAGGGATTGTAAACCCTCGTGGTTTGCATTCTATGCATTAGGGTGGAAAACCTTTTGTGCTGTAGCTGCCCCCTCCCCCCTCCTCTTACCTGAGCCCGATCATTCCAGCGACGAGCCCAGCCGCTCCAACCGCTGTCTCGGGTTCTCATTGGATAGATTGATAGCAGGAGGAGCCGTTGGCTCCCACTGCTGTCAATCAAATCCAGTGACAGGGGGCGGGGCCGAGTCCTGCTGTCTGTGTCAATGGACGCAGCAGCGGGACTCGAGAGCGATCCCTACAGAAAGCAACTCTCCCTGAGGGGGGGACCCCAGAGGAGGAGGATCCAAGAGCGCCGCCGGGGGACCCCAGAAGAGGAGGATCCAAGAGCGCCGCCGGGGGACCCCAGAAGAGGACGATCCAAGAGCGCCGCCGGGGGACCCCAGAAGAGGACGATCCAAGAGCGCCGCCGGGGGACCCCAGAAGAGGACGATCCAAGAGCGCCGCCGGGGGACCCCAGAAGAGGACGATCCAAGAGCGCCGCCGGGGGACCCCAGAAGAGGACGATCCAAGAGCGCCGCCGGGGGACCCCAGAAGAGGACGATCCAAGAGCGCCGCCGGGGGACCCCAGAAGAGGACGATCCAAGAGCGCCAACGGGGGACCCCAGAAGAGGAGGATCAGGGGCCACTCTATGCAAAACCCTTACACAGAGGAGGTAATTATAACATTTTTTTAAAATAACAAAGACCTGCAAGACAAAGGCATAATGAGCTCGTATGCAAAGCACTTGGTGACCTCCGACCCCAGCTTCTTAAAGGGAATTCGCCAAATTTTATCCTGGACCTCCACCTCTCCCTCTGTACAGAACGTCTCGCCATTCACGTTTCCTATACCTTGTTCCTGTAGCAAGGAACACCTTTGACTCCTCCCCAGTGATATCATCACTCGCCGGGCAGCTCAGTTCCTCCTGACTTAGACACGCCCCCAGAACTACACCTCCCAAGATCCCTTTTCACTACTTACAGTGTGTGGAGTCAAAGCAGCGGTTTTGCTGGGATTAAAAGAAAAAAAAAAAAAAGAACAAAAAAAAGAGTGTATGCATGTAGAGAGGGGCGGAGCTAAGCAGAGTTCTGCAGCAGCCGTGGGCTGACCACACTGGTTGGGATTTCAATTCAGCAAAAAAAAAAAGGCACGGTGTGGTCAGCGCAAACAATTTAGGAACTCGCCAAACTTTTGGCAGATCGTCAGGTATTTTTCTGAACCAGAGAAACGTGCGTATATCGAAAGAGATGTGCTGAATATTTTTTTTTATTATTTTACCCCAAAATGCCCATTTTAGGTGGAGAATCCGCCTCAAAAGAAAAAGGTTAATAGGGGGAAAAAAATAATTTTCCTAACCGTTTATTCAAATTCTTAGTATTCTTAAAAAAAAAAAAAAAAATCTGCACCACCGGATTATCATTAAGTGAATTAAACAGCCGCTATCCTAAAAAGTGTGTTAAAAAACACCTCCGATGTAAATTAGTAATGTTGGGCAGCGCTATAAATGATTAAATTATTATATTTATTCTAATATACATTATATAATATTATAAAATACAATTATAATTTTTTTTTTAAAAATGTGTAACTGTGTGATTAATCACCATGTCCCAATGTGCATATTTATACCATAAGATCGAAAGGACCCCAAAATATAAAAGCATTCATCAATCCATTCTTCTGATTATTTTTTTCAATTTTTTTTGCCATGGTTTGTGATCTGCCTCCCTGGTGTTCGGTCCTATTGTATTCTTTGTACATTAAAATTTATTAAATAAAAAAAAAAAAAAAAAAAAATGATTGAAAGTAAAACTCTATATCAAAATTCATCAACCTGTAAATTGATTAATAAATAAAAACAATCTCACCTTGATAAAAGTGACGTCATCACGCACGCCGTTAGCTGAGCTCGCAGCCTGTTTTTTGCAGCTAGAGCCAGATATACTTTAAAAGTGATATTGCAAGCTGTGTGTTCCCTAAGTGTCGGGCTGATACTTTTGGGGTTGATTTACTAAAACCGGAGAGTGCCAAAGCTGCTGGTGCGGCTCCGCAAGAGAAACCAATCGGCTTCCAGGTTTTAGTCCCGGTTCACATTGATGCTACTTTGAAAACAAAACTAGCAGGTCATCGCGATTTCAGGTGCTACTTGAAAAGACATCTGCGCGGCTTCATGCACACGTCTATTGAAGTCTCACCGGAAATCGGCAAAGGTAGTGCAGGGACTACTTTTGCAAATCAGTGCGGCGTCACACCGATTGGAGCGGTGCCATTGCCGGCAATAGGCTGCGACTTGTCATGTGATTTAACCAGTTCCAGCCCAAGGATGTCACATGATGTCCTGGGCATTGAGCGGGGATATCTGAAGGGCGGGTGCAGCTGCAGGCATCATTCAGATATCATCCTTTCAGCCAGCGATTCTCTGCACTGGTCAGCCGCTTGCTCGTTTCTACAGGCGGCGGGAGGGGACATCCCTTCCACTGCCCTCCGGTGCTGCGATCGGCAAGCCGGAGAATGAAAGTTGGCAAGTTGAGCACAGAGATTTCTGGTGACCAGATGGTCCCCAGTCATCTCTATGACTCCCGGAGGCCTGGGCGCAACCTTATGACATCACATCCGGGCCGGCGGAAGTAAATAGTTGCGGGGACGCAGCTGGAAAGGCCCGAGACAGTTTATTTTTTTGATCTCGATCTTTCTGACCTGGGAGGAGACATGTGGGGGTCTTATAGACCTCGGATCTCTCCATAAAGAGGACCTGTCACGCCCTATTCTTATTACTAGAGATGTTTACATTCCTTGTAATAGGAATAAAAGTGATCAAATTTTTTTTTTTTTAAGAGAAAGTGTAAAAAATTTAAGTAAAACAAACAGTAAAAAAAATAAAGATGAAAGCGCCCCGTCCCCGTGTGCTCGCGCACAGAAGCGAACACATATACGTAAATCGCCCCCCCATATGTAAACGGCGTTCAAATCACACATGTGAGGTATCGCCGTGTGCGTTCGAGCAAGAGCAAAAAATTCTATCCCAAGTTCTCCTCTAATTCTAAACCGGTAACCTGTTAAAAAAAAAAAAAAGTTAAAGTGTCACCTATGGGGATTTTTAAGTACCAAAGTTTGGCGCCATTCCACGAGTGTGCGCAATTTTTAAGCGTGACATGTTAGGTATCCATTTACTCGGCGTAACATCATTTTTCACATTATATAAAAAAGTTGTGCTACCTTTACAGTTTTGTCTTTTTCAATTCATGAAAGCCTATTACCCCCCAAAAAAAAAAACAAAAAAAACACGCGTTTGAAAAATTGCAAATACCATGTGACGTAAAAAAGTTCCCATGACCGCCATTTTATTCCCTAGGGTCTCTGCTAAAAAATATAAATATATAATGTTTGGGTGTTCTGAAGTAATTTTCTAGCAAAAAAAAATTATGATTTTTTACATGTAGGAGAGAAGTACCAGAATAGGCCCGGTATGGAAGTGGTCAAACTGTCAAATCGCTCCAATGAATATATAAATTACACACACATACGTATATTTCAGTTCGAATATATTTTGGGATAGTGTAGATTTATGGCAATACCTAAAATATATTATAAATTCATAGTGTCAACCTCAACACTAGGGAACAGACAGTTTGCAGTATCACACGCGTAGCCGGCTCCAGCCACAAATAACAGGCTGCGAGCTCAACTAGCGACAAGCGCGATGACGTCACTTATCATGATGAGGTCATTTTTGATCAATGTGCAGGTTGATAAAATTGCGATATACGTTTTTGGTGCGGATATGATATTTTGGGATAATGTAGATATATGGTAATACCTATAATATATTATAATTCCTACTTGACACTGGGGGGGGCAGCTTGTAGTATTACTTTATCACATAGCCGGCTCCTGCTGCAAGCTCACCTAGCGGCGTGCGGGATGTCACATTTATCACAACTACGTCATTTTTATTTATTCATTAATTTGCAGGTTGACGAATATATATATATCCATACGGTAGATTCCAATTCTCTACACTTTTGTGTTTTTGCACCCTAAAAATCACAGATTTCTTTGCTTGCTATATTTACAAGATGTGGTACTCATGACTATCAGACACTCGGCAACCTTTTTGTACAATATATTATAATTCCTAGAATTCATGGCGTCAACCTGACACTAGGGAACAGCTTGTAGTATCGCTTTAACACGTAGTCGGCTCCAGCTGCAAATAACAGGCTTCGAGCTCAGCTAGCAGCGTGCGGGATGACGTCATTTTTATTTATGAATCAATGTGCAGGTTGATGAATTTTGATTTAGATTGTAAGCTCCTTGAGGGTAGGGACCGATGTGAATGTACAATGTATATCTAAAGCGCTGCGTAAATTGACAGCGCAATACAAGTACCTTAAATAATAATAATAATAATATATGTTTTTGGTGTTAATATGATATTTTTGGATTGTGTAGATTTATGGTAACACCTATAATATATTGGAATTCATAGTGTCAACCCGACACTAGGGAACAGATAGATTTACAGCGTAGCCAGCTACAAATACCAGGCTGCAAGCTCAGCTAGCGGCATGCGTGATGACGTCACTTTTATCATTTTTATTTATGAATCAATTTGCAGGTTGATGAATTTTGATATATGTTTTTGGTGCTGATATCTTTTTGGATTGTGTAGATTTATGGTAATCAAAATCTGCACATTGGGACAGCGATTATTCACACTGTTACACATTTTTTTTTTTTTAGTTTTATTTCATTTTTATTCATTCATTTTTTTTAGCGCTGTCCAACACTAATAATATTCAAATTCTTGCCTAAGATCAGAAACTGATCCAACCAAGCTGGAGGCGGCAGAAAGCTGCGTCTGGGTGGGGAAGGTCAATGGACGGTGCGCACTCACGGCTTCACCACACCAAAGAAGGCGTTACTGTAAGACAGTAATAATACAGGCAGACGGTGAACAAATCAGAAGATGGGAAGGCTCCTGACGTGGATAGGAGTACTATAGGCATGCTTTGTGACACAATCCGACAGCCAGATTCCGTTACTGAGTCCCATAAAAAAAAACATCCAGGGTTTAGACAAGGATAAAAAGACAAACGCAGGCTCACAGCATGGAATAAAAGGTCTCGTCAGCAAATTAGAATGCGGAGGTTCCGGACAATGTCAATTTGGACCCGTGGCAGAGCTACAGATGACAGATGGCGCTCTTGGGGTCCGGATCCTGCTCATTTCCTTGTGCGTGAGGAACGCCAGCGGGGCGTGGCCGGTACTCAGGAACGGCTGTCAGCAGTGTAAAAACGGTACATGAAGGCCAGGATCAGGACAGCCACCGTGGGGATCAGCCAATTGGGCCAAGAACTGCAGAGAGAGAAGAAGAAGGAAGAGAATTAGTTATATTGTCTTGTGAAGGGAGGGATTACTTATGACCCAGAGGGCACTGACAGTGGGAAAGGAGTTTTGCTGCTGACAAATACAAATCAGAATCACCAACAGCCCCAAAACGATATCGGATTAGACCTCGTTCACACGAGAGTCCACCAGTGTGAAGGGCCGTGTCTGCCGCAGGGGATTCACATGCAGGGCGGTCCTATTCATGTCAACTGGGATGCAGCGGCCTCTACTAAACGCAAAACGAGCGCTGTATTTATAAAAATCCTAACTCGGTTTGCAAGTGTTGTCTCGCAAAACAAGAAGGATTCAGGCCAAAAGCGGAGTGCAGTACCGCTTTTGGCCTGAGGTGGTGGGCGCCGGAGCCGAACAGCGCCGATCGTCGGCGTTCGAAAATGCACGGAAAGGCCAGAGGACAATTCGGCTGACCTCGGAAAAGCTTGTGAACGGGGTCTTTCCGAGGTCAGCCGAAGTGTCCTCAGGCCTTTTCCGCGGCTCTCCGGCGCCCCCTGCCTCTGGCCGCATGCGGTATTGCATCCCATTGAAGTCAATGCGGAATGAATAATTTTAGTTTCCATTGACTTCAATGGGAAAACTCGCTTTGATATGCGAGTACTTTGGATTACAAGAATTCTCCTGGTAATCCAAGGTTCCACTGTGTGTATATATATATATATATATATATATATATATATATATATATATATATATATATATATATATATATATATATATATATATATATATATATATATATATATATATATATATATATATATATATATGGTGCCGAACTTCCGGCTCAGTTCGCTTCAATATAAAGCTAAACTGTAACTTCAGATTAGTTACTCATAATGAAAAATGGGAAAAGTTCCCCGGGGGGGGGTTTTCGCAGCAATATAGAGTAATTGAATAAGTATACATACGTTTAGAAAATAGATTATTTAGAAAATAAGATATATTATTAGTGTTAAATTATGAGCTCTGATGGGGGCATAGCCATACCAAATACAAGAAATTGCAAACATCAAAACTATACACAACATTACATAATGTCTGATGTATAACAATGTCAATGACGCGTTTCGACCCATACATTTGGGGTCTTCTTCAGAGGTAAGGTTTGATGAAGAGATTATATTTAGCATTTCAATTTTTTTTTTAAAAGTTACTCATAATGAAATTTCCATAATTACCTGGAAGAACTGGAAGATGTTGTGATCAAATCATCCTACAAAAAGGGGAAGAAAAAAAAGAAAAAAAAAAAAAAAAAGAAAAAAAAAGGTTAAAATGAATGGTGCAAGTACATCTGTAACATGTCAGCGATCTGATGGGTACAAAGGATTGAAATGAATGGTAATAACACATGAAGAGTGAGCCAATCCTTTACACTAGGGATGCACAGATACCGATATAGGAGTTCTCATGAAAATGCTCCCGATACTGGAAACTGATACTTTGCAGTGCGATTTGTGTCCATACAAAATGAATGGGTGCAAATCTCACAGCAAAGAATTGCATGCGATTTGAACAGGAATGTGGTGCAATACCTGTCCAAAATGCATGCGGTTTCCCGAACCGCTCCTTGTTATTGTGATTTTGAGCCTGAGTTGATAAAGGAGCTGTGCGGGGAACCTCTCTGCATGATGGGTTTCAGCAGCTCTGGCTCCTGATTCCCCTGCAGACATCAGTGGCTGCGGTTTGGGTTCCTCCTATGGTTTTGTTCCCTGCACATCAGATGTCGAAAAGCCGCTTCACCGGTCCGGGGATTTGAAATCCCTGTGGCTCTCTCTCCTCTCAGTTCTGAACCACAGGGATTCTAATTCGTCACCAGTCACATGGACGGCGCTGACCAATCAGCAACCTGCTAGCCCGTACTGTCAGCACTGCGAGGAGAAAAAGCTGCAGGGATTTCAAATCCCCAGACCAGTAAGGAGGCTTCACGTTGTCTGACGACGGGCGATGGCAGCAGCACAGTGGGACTGGGGGGGGGTAGGAAGGGAGTCCAGTGGATGGATTGAACCTCTGGAGTCTGGAGGAGGGGGGGGGGGGGGCGGGGGAGAGAGAGAGAGCGAGAGAGCGAGCGAGCGAGACACACAGGGAACAAAGTAGGAATCGACCAATTGGTGCGGCCGATATTCAACTTTTTAGAAGTATCGGTGACAAAACTGACCGATATTAGTTCAAGGGGTTTTAGCGGGGTGATACATGCAGCTGTATACGTTCTTTAAAGTGGACGGTCAAGTAACCAGCCGGCATGAGGAGAAGAAAGGAGAAGGAGAAGAAAGGAGAAGGAGAAGAAAGGAGAAGGAGAAGAAAGGAGAAGGAGAAGAAAGGAGAAGGAGAAGAAAGGAGAAGGAGAAGAAAGGAGAAGGAGAAGAAAAGGAGAAGGAGAAGAAAAGGAGAAGGAGAAGAAAAGGAGAAGGAGAAGAAAAGGAGAAGGAGAAGAAAAGGAGAAGGAGAAGAAAGGAGAAGGAGAAGAAAGGAGAAGGAGAAGAAAGGAGAAGGAGAAGAAAGGAGGAGAAGGAGAAGGAGAAGAAAGGAGGAGAAGGAGAAGAAGAAAGGAGGAGAAGGAGAAGGAGAAGAAAGGAGGAGA
Source organism: Lithobates septentrionalis (assembly GCA_037952835.1). NCBI lineage: Eukaryota > Metazoa > Chordata > Amphibia > Anura > Ranidae > Lithobates > Lithobates septentrionalis. The sequence goes on from JBBDGP010004649.1 coordinate 122,661, forward strand.
AGGAGAAGGAGAAGAAAGGAGGAGAATGAGAAGGAGAAGAAAGGAGGAGAAGGAGAAGGAGAAGAAAGGAGGAGAAGGAGAAGGAGAAGAAAGGAGGAGAAGGAGAAGGAGAAGAAAGGAGAAGGAGAAGAAAGGAGAAGGAGAAGGAGAAGAAAGGAGAAGGAGAAGAAAGGAGAAGGAGAAGAAAGGAGAAGGAGAAGGAAGGAAGGAAGGAAGGAAGGAAGGAAGGAAGAAAAAAAGAAAGAAAAAAAGAAAGAAAGAAAGAAAGAAAGAAAGAAAGAAAGAAAGAAAGAAAGAAAGAAAGAAAGAAAGAAAGAAAGAAAGAGGAAGGATCCTACTTTACACTGTATTCCAAAATTCTGACTAAAATGAAAGTTTCAGCAAATAACTATAAATATAAAAAGTATATTAAAATGTATACCAAGTCCACAAAATCGCAGTGGATTTCAAAACATGTGACCTTCTTCAGCGGATCTCTTAGTGGGAAGCTTACAGCATAATTCCCACTTACAGAAATGTCAGATAGAGAGCCTTCCCCACCAACCCCTTAAAGTATAACTAAAATGCAATACTTTTTTTTTAGTTTGTATAGAGTAGAGATGGGTTGGACCCCCTGTCAGTTTTTATTGGTGTCTGTGCCCCTGTTAGGGAGATTACCCCTCTCGATTTGTCCCGTTTACCATTATCATTGAAAGTGATAATATAGAAGAGAACCCCCACATTTTGGGTTCTGCCCAAAAAAGTAATAGAGGGGAAATCTTCCAATGGGATACTAGTTCTGGTGATCTGGGGGTCCCCAAGTGATTTCCGCTCACTTCCAGTTTGGCTATGGGACAGGAAGTGAAGGGAAATCTCAGAAATGGGACACAGATGGGAAAAGAAAAAAAAAAAATAAGGGGGGGATTGGGAGGTATTGCCTATAGTTCTACTTTAACCACTTCCGGACCGCCTTCCGCACATTTACTGTGGCCCAGCTGCACAAAACAACGCACCTGTACATCGCTTCGTGCAGTAACCTCTCGGGGGGGGGGGGGGTGCGTGTGCAGATTGGACAGAGGGGGAGCCAATCAACGGGTCCAGCAGAAGTGATGTCCACTGGCCACCCACGATCCTTCCCTAGAGAGACAGAACCGCAATCTGCTTATGTAAACAAGGCAGATCACCATTCTGACAGGGGAGAACAGGGCTATTGTGTTCCTACTAAGCAGAAACACGGATCTCGCTGTTCTCCCAGTCAGAGCAATCCCCACACAGTTAGTAAGCACCCCCCAGTGACACACTTAATCCTTTGAACGCCCCTGGTGTTAACCCCTTCCCAGCCAGTATCATTAGTACAGTAACACTGCATATTTTTAGCACGGATCTCAAGCTCCCAACTGAAGCGCCCGCGTCCCCTCCCACCTCAAGCGCCCGCGTCCCCTCCCACCTCAAGCGCCCGCGTCCCCTCCCACCTCAAGCGCCCGCGTCCCCTCCCACCTCAAGCGCCCGCGTCCCCTCCCACCTCAAGCGCCCGCGTCCCCTCCCACCTCAAGCGCCCGCGTCCCCTCCCACCTCAAGCGCCCGCGTCCCCTCCCACCTCAAGCGCCCGCGTCCCCTCCCACCTCAAGCGCCCGCGTCCCCTCCCACCTCAAGCGCCCGCGTCCCCTCCCACCTCAAGCGCCCGCGTCCCCTCCCACCTCAAGCGCCCGCGTCCCCTCCCACCTCAAGCGCCCGCGTCCCCTCCCACCTCAAGCGCCCGCGTCCCCTCCCACCTCAAGCGCCCGCGTCCCCTCCCACCTCAAGCGCCCGCGTCCCCTCCCACCTCAAGCGCCCGCGTCCCCTCCCACCTCAAGCGCCTGCCTTGCCTGCTCCGGAGGATGGAGAGAGAAGACATCCCAGTAATCCTAATGGCACTAAGTTGGCCCAGGAGCATGGTACTCACACATAGACTCTTTGTGGCCCCTAACAGTCTCCAGACCTTATAGCGCAATGACCTGAATCCCATCCTGGTTTATGGTCACTTTGATGGCTTGGTCGTTGAAATCCAGATCCTGAAGGTCAGGTCCCCCACCCTGTTAAAGGCTAGTTGCCGTCTAACCATAAAGGGAGGAGGGTGGTAATAGGAAAAAAAAAAAAAAAAAGAAGAAGGAAAGAGAGAAAATGGGAGGGGTGTAAAAGAAGAAAGGGAAGACCAGGAAAGTTTTCATTCTGCTTCAATGTGTTTGCTTTTCAAAAAAAAAAATAAAGAAGTTGTACAAACAGACCAGCTTATAAACTTCCTTAGGCAGTCCATAGCCATACAGGTCATTGCGCTATAAGGTCTGGAGACTCTGGTAAGGCCCACAAAGAGTCTGATTATGTGTGAGTACCATGCTCCTGGGCCAATTTAGTGCCAAGAGGATCACTGGATGTCTTCCATCTCCATCCTCCAGATCAGGCGAGGCAGGCGCCTGAGATGGGAGGGGGAGGGATGCAGGCGCCTGAGATGGGAGGGGGAGGGATGCAGGCGCCTGAGATGGGAGGGGGAGGGATGCGGGCGCCTGAGATGGGAGGGGGAGGGATGCGGGCGCCTGAGATGGGAGGGGGAGGGATGCGGGCGCCTGAGATGGGAGGGGGAGGGATGCGGGCGCTTGAGATGGGAGGGGGAGGGATGCAGGCGCTTGAGATGGGAGGGATGCGGGGGCTTGAGATGGGAGGGGGAGGGATGCGGGGACTTGAGATGGGAGGGGGGGGGGGGATGATGCGGGCGCTTGAGATGGGAGGGGGGGGGGGGACATCAGGCGCTTGAGATGGGAGGGGGGGATGCAGGCGCCTGAGATGGGAGGGGGATGATACAGGTGCTTCAGATGGGAGGGGGATGATACAGGTGCTTCAGATGGGAGGGGGATGATACAGGCGCCTGAGATGGGAGGGGGAGGGATGCAGGCGCCTGAGACGGGAGAGGGGATGCATAAATTAGGTTAAACTGATCCCATGGAGTCATGAGGGCATCCACCACAAAAGCCCAAGTATCCCTGGTCACAAACCTTTCCAGTTTGTGGTTGAACGTGGGCATCAAAAGGTCCACATCAGTGTGTACCCCACTGGAGACAGAAAGTCCAAAACATTTCCCAGTGTTCAGACCACTCTCTGGGATCCAGAAGTTGATGGCTTAGAAAGTCTGCCCTTTTGGGTGAAGTTCTGCTTTAATTTTTCATCCATGCATTGCCAGAGTGCACAAGCCCTTTTGGTGATAATCTGGTGATTTGGGAACACCTGCTTGTAATGCAGAAGAGAAATCCCCAAACACACCCACTGCAGCTCTTCTCTCTTAAATAGAGAAACTGACACAACTTTCTGACAGCACAGCTGCAGTATCTGCTGGATGAACTTGAACAAAAAAGATTTTCATTGTTCCTTGAAACAGCCCTAGAGGATGGATAGGCCATGTCCTCATAGATATTGATCCCACCAACAACATATTTACATTTCATAGGGCTGACAGCTACATATCACATCATGCTTTTCTCTGTAGAGTCTGTGCTTACCTTTTTACTGTTTTTGCAATCATCCTGTAAAAAAAAATAAAAAAAAATTACATTATGACAAAAAAAAAAAAAAAAGGAAAAAAAAAAACAGCCTCAGTGTAAAGTATACACAACACCCACACCTTTTCTGTGACTTTAAAGTGTCACAAAAAAATAATGAATAAGTGGTGTATTCCATCACTCATCACTATGAGATTCCTTTTTTTCTTGCTAGAAAATTACTTAGAACCCCCAAACATGTTGCAAAACAAAAAGTCCCATCATGCCTCTGGGTGTCAGGCTTGTGGCTGTCAGTCTTGCTATGCCTCATGGGACTAGCTGGAGGTCCGCTAATTGCATATCCCTACCCTAGAGAATAAAATGGTGGTTGTTGCAATATTTTATGTCACACCGTATTTGCGCAGCGGTCTTACAAATGCAATTTTTTTATTAAAAAAAAAAAAAAATACTTTTTTGGAATATTAAAAAAAACAAAACAAAACAAAACAAAAACATGAAGTTAGCCCAAGATGATGTTATGCCGAGTAAATACCCAACACGCCACGCTTTAAAATTGCGCACACTTGTGGAATGGCAACAAACGACGGTACTTAATCTCCATAGGCGACGCTTTACATTTTTCTAACAGGTTACCAGTTTGGAGTTACAGAGGAGGTCTTGTGCGAGAATTATTGCTCTCACTCTAATGATCGCGGCAACGATACCTCACATGTGTGGTTTGAACATCGTTTTCATATGCGGGCGTGACTTATATACGTTGGCTTCTGTGTGGGAGCTCGGAGGGACGGGGCGCTTTACATTTTTTATTTATTTTTTCCTATTTTACTTTTTATTTTTACACTGTCCCTTAAAAAAAAAAAAAAAAAAAAAAAAAGTTTTATTGATCACTTTTGTTCCCATTTACAAGGAATGTACCGTATATACTCGAGTATAAGCCGAGTTTTTCAGCCCATTTTTTAGGCTGAACCCCCCCCCCCCCACCTTATATTCGAGTCAGGGCAGGGATACCGGACATTAGGGCTGTTGAAATTAATCGCCGAATCGATGCATCGGCATCCGACCGTCCACGATGCTATAGCTTTAAGGCATCGATTGAGGATGATGTCATCCTCGCGCCGCGTTATGCCCCGCCTCCGCGACCGAACGGAGCCGAAAGCCGCGGGAGTAAGCCGCGCCGGCTTTTCCTGCTTACTGCCCCTGACTGACGTCATCCCCCTGCGAGGAGCGACGCTGTGTGCATGTTCGCGGGGACATGGAGCGCCGGTGGCTGGAGCTGCTGCTGCTAAGAGTGGCGGCGGCCGGCTTGTGGAGCACGGAGTTCAGAGGAGGAGAGTGGAGCGGCGGCATGTCAAGCCAGGTAAGGGGGCCGCATGGCACAGTGAACATGCAGATAGGGCAATAAAACAAAAATTGTGTGAAGTGCTTTGTGGTGATAATAAATGCACAAAAAAAAGTCTTACTTATTCAAAGCAATTCCAGTGCTGAGTGTTCTCTGCTGTGTTCAAATCATTCCCCAGAAATCAGGAATGACACAGCAGAGAACACTCAGCACTGGAATTGCTTTGAATAAGTAAGACTTTTTTTTGTGCATTTATTATCACCACAAAGCACTTCACACAATTTTTTGTTTTATTGCCCTATCTGCATGTTCACTGTGTAGAGGTGGGGGAAGAGCAGAGGACTGTGTGGATGCTGGTCGAGAAGGATGGGAATTGGTCCGACAGTCTGGCACCTCCCTTAGCGTGTCTGCAGTCTCTGACCATCTCTTGTGTCGTGTCTGCAGTCTCTGACCATCTCTTGTGTCGTGTCTGCAGTCTCTGACCATCTCTTGTGTCGTGTCTGCAGTCTCTGACCATCTCTTGTGTCGTGTCTGCAGTCTCTGACCATCTCTTGTGTCGTGTCTGCAGTCTCTGACCATCTCTTGTGTCGTGTCTGCAGTCTCTGACCATCTCTTGTGTCGTGTCTGCAGTCTCTGACCATCTCTTGTGTCGTGTCTGCAGTCTCTGACCATCTCTTGTGTCGTGTCTGCAGTCTCTGACCATCTCTTGTGTCGTGTCTGCAGTCTCTGACCATCTCTTGTGTCGTGTCTGCAGTCTCTGACCATCTCTTGTGTCGTGTCTGCAGTCTCTGACCATCTCTTGTGTCGTGTCTGCAGTCTCTGACCATCTCTTGTGTCGTGTCTGCAGTCTCTGACCATCTCTTGTGTCGTGTCTGCAGTCTCTGACCATCTCTTGTGTCGTGTCTGCAGTCTCTGACCATCTCTTGTGTCGTGTCTGCAGTCTCTGACCATCTCTTGTGTCGTGTCTGCAGTCTCTGACCATCTCTTGTGTCGTGTCTGCAGTCTCTGACCATCTCTTGTGTCGTGTCTGCAGTCTCTGACCATCTCTTGTGTCGTGTCTGCAGTCTCTGACCATCTCTTGTGTCGTGTCTGCAGTCTCTGACCATCTCTTGTGTCGTGTCTGCAGTCTCTGACCATCTCTTGTGTCGTGTCTGCAGTCTCTGACCATCTCTTGTACCGTGTCTGCAGTCTCTGACCATCTCTTGTACCGTGTCTGCAGTCTCTGACCATCTCTTGTACCGTGTCTGCAGTCTCTGACCATCTCTTGTACCGTGTCTGCAGTCTCTGACCATCTCTTGTACCGTGTCTGCAGTCTCTGACCATCTCTTGTACCGTGTCTGCAGTCTCTGACCATCTCTTGTACCGTGTCTGCAGTCTCTGACCATCTCTTGTACCATGTCTGCAGTCTGACCATCTTCTGTAGTCATTTGGGGGCAGTCTGGAGCTCCTCTTTAAGTTGTCTGCTGTGTTTACACTTTGCTACATGCAAGGAGTGTTGTCTTTTTTTTTTAAGAACAGATAAAATTTAAAAAAGGGAGTTCTGGGGGCTTGGCCAAGATGGCGCTGTGAGCGGCGGCTTTCTCTGAGAGCTCCGCTCATCCAAACACAAAATCCAGCTCCATCGCCCTCTTTCATCCACAACTTTCACCCCAGCTGATCGGGGGAGACCCAGGCACCCCCTGCCAGGTGAGGAGCGAGGAGGATTTCTGCTCTCGGTCCGCGATCGGCGCCGCTGCACACCCCCGCTCCACTAGGCCGAAGCCGCGGTCTTTCCTGACGGGCCGCGCGGCGAACCGGGAGTCCCCTGGCGCGGTCGCTCCTGTGTCTACACAAGCCGGCTGCTGTGGACTGCTGAGGGGGGTGAGTGGATTGACCCTGGACTGAAAATAGGCCGCGCTCTGGGCCTGGTCTCTACCCCCCCCCCACATATGACTAGGCCGCAACCGCAGCCTCCCCATTAGATCCGGATCCTGCTGGCCTGTAGGAAGAGGCCCTGAGACGGTGGGGGACATCTACCTGGGCAGAGGAACCATCTCTGGAGCACCTCCACCCCTGGCCCTCCTGATAGTGAAAGAAGCTGGCTGGGCTGCATACTCTGATAAGCCTGTGGAGCCCTGAAGTGGACAGCTTCTACATCCTATAATTGCAGGTGAGAGGAAAGACTGTTAAAGGGTCACACACTGCTCCTTACCTACTGCCTGACTACCCCGGACTCTGCAGACAGGCTCCGTCACTCGCTTACCCACTACTGCCTGGCCTAGGCCCCCCAACACCTGAATGAGACGCAGGAACTTCAGCGCAAAATATATTAAAGGGGGGAGACGTGACCCTGCTATGGAAACGTAAAGACGCGTCATTAGGAGCTCTGCACTGAAACGGGCCATGAATCACCCGCAGCACTGATCAACTAAACCATCCATTCATGCCAGGAGGCCGCAGCCACCCACCGGTCACTGAGGTACGGAAGGGACCTGAAATTTCACACTACTTTCTGCGGCAACAGCAGGCTTCCTCACCGGTGGGACGGAGCAAGATGGCGCCGCCTCGAGTCAGCACAGTGGGCGCTGCATCCTCAAGTAAGAAGGGCGCTCCTGCAACTACCTCCGCAGCGGAGGAGGACTTTCCCCCCTTACCGCACAGAGCACCCTCTCCTATAGTGTCCCCGGCTTCCATAACTGCTGACACCCCTTTGCCTCCAGACTACGCTGGTGACCTAAGCGGCCTAGTTGAAGGCTCTCTGAGAGACATAGTGTCAGGCCTCCCCACCAAGCAGGACTTAAATGCCATGGCCACCTCTATTGTTAACGCACTAACCAGAGAACTGCATGACCTAAAGCAGCAAGTGGATGTGGTCGAAGAGAGAGTCACTACGATCGAAGCCTCCCAAACCAATACAGAAACGCGCCTCACTACACTGGAGTCGGAATACGGGGCATTCCGCCGCCATCTTGTCGATGTCCAGCTGCGCCTGGACGACGGCGAGAATAGGAGCAGGCGAAACAATTTGCGCCTAAGGGGGATCCCAGAAGCCACCATGGGCCCAGACCTCCGATCCACAGTGGCTGCCATCCTAAACCAGGTCCTGGGCAAACCACCGACAGCCGACCTGGAACTTGACAGGGTGCATCGTATCCCAGGCCCCAGACCCCCGCCCTCTGCCCAGAGATCATCATCTGATCTGGACTTTCCCCGTGATGTATTATGCAGGGTGCATTTCTTCACAATTAAGGAGGACATTCTTCGCCTTGCCTGGGAAAAGGGCCCAATAGACTTCGACGGGGCTCCCATCAGGATTTTCCCTGACATTTCCAGACAAACACGCACCATGCGTGGGCTCATGCGACCCCTACTGGAAGTTATCCGTGAGGCTGATGCCACCTACCGATGGGGTCACCCCTTCCATCTTATTGTCAGGAGGCAGGGGGCGGAATTCTACCTCCGCACACCAGACCAACTACCTGCCCTTTTTCATTTCATCTCCAGGCCAGCGATTGAGGTGCCCAACTGGTTTGAATATCTGCTCTCCCAGGATCCACAAGGTTCAGCGCCACCCAGACAGCAGAGGTTTCGACGCCCAAGATCCCGCCCGCCAAACCGAGAAGTCCGAAGAGCCCATCCTACATCATCTGAGGACTAAACGCACGCCACCTTTCGGCTGTTGGTGAGACTTCCAGTACCTCATATGGGTTGGTGCCCCGCTCCTTCCCCCCCCTAAGGCGATCCTCCCCTTTTTATTTTTGTCCTCCTGAAGATGCCTCTCTTTTTTTTTTTTCTTTTGTGGGCTAAATTTTAATTCCAGACAGGGGCGGGGGGAGGGGGACACATTGTTATAATTGTTATGACTGTTATAAATTCTGTATCTTTGCGGCAGGCTAAACTCCATGCACTCCATCCGAGTATGTCTGATGTGAACGTTGACACTGAAAAGGAGGTGCATGCATGTTTTCCATGATCCACATCCGGCCGTGCTGCCTTGGCGCACTGACAGTCAGGCGGTGGGGGCTCTCTCCTGGTCCTATCCAGGGGAAGGGCGAATGGGCCATTAGGCCCTCAGTCCTCGGCCGCCACTGCGATGCGTCAACGCCAGTAGGTCATGGATGTTAGAGGTCTACTTAGTTGTACTTACTAGCCTGAAACACAGTTGAGTTCATGGATGTTATGCCCAGATATGTGGTAAATCAGACTTTATTTACGATGGTTAATGTATTGTTTTTCTCAATGTTTCTGATTCCTTAGGCCCCCCACTCAGTGCATCTCCCTACCACCTCCAAAAGTACCTTATTATATAGCGTTTTTTTTTTTTTTTTTTTGCTTACATAGGCGATAGCAATAACTATTTGATTGCGCGCTTCGCCGCATTGGCCACCCCCCTTTAGGGCGACCTCCCGGCTGCTGCACAATCTCCTCTGTGTCTCGGCCGGGAGCTCATAGAGTAGCTACTTGACTAACTTAGATTACTCCCACCCTCCTTCCCCCCCTCTCCCCTTCACCTACCCTCCTCCTCTCTCTCTGTGATACTGTCATCTCCTCCTTTGCCCCCCTCTCTTCCCCGGTGCTGTTACTCTCTAGCTGGGTGGGGACGTGAACCTGAACTAAGAGCGATCGTCCTCCTCATCCTATCAACGATCATCAGTGCCTCGGCTGCCACAATGGCTCTCCTAAAGGTGACCTCCCTTAATGTACGGGGTCTCAATATCCCGGAGAGGCGTTCCCAGCTCCTGGCTGACCTTCGCAGAACTAAAACCCAAATTGCCTTTCTACAGGAAACCCACTTTCATGGTGAGCATATTCCCAAACTGACTAACAATCTGTTCCCGACGGCATACCACAGTATCTCACCTATCTCCAAATCTAAGGGGGTTAGCATTCTAGTGGCAAAATCTGTACCTTGGGAGTTTGGGGCGCAGCAGGCGGACCCCCAGGGCCGCTTTCTCCTGATTAAGGGAAAGGTATTTGACGTTCAGGTCACTCTTGCCAATATCTATTTCCCCAATGCCGACCATGCACAGTTCCTGCGTGGGCTGATACCCAAATTGCTTGAGTTTACGGAGGGGATGCTCATTTTTGGGGGGTGATATGAACTTTGCGATGGACCCCCTGTTGGATACCTCGCGGGGTGCTTCCCATCTCTCATACGCCCGCCTTAAACGAATCAAATCTGATCTTCACTCACTGCGTTTGATGGACCCCTGGCGCCTTTCACACCCCAGGGACAGGGATTATTCGTACTTCTCACAAGTACATCATTCGTACTCAAGACTAGATTACCTGCTCCTTTCCCATAAGGACCTGCCGAGGGTAGTGGACTCATCCATAGATGTCATCTCCTTTTCTGACCATGCCCCAATACACCTGACGCTCCAGATGGGACCAATGTCTAAATCCCCACCCTCATGGAGACTGAACGAGTCTCTGCTTCAATCTGCGGAGACTCGCGCTGAGATTCAAGCCAAACTACAGGAATACTTTGCACTCAATGAAGCCTCGGTCCCCAACCCCTTGGTGATGTGGGAGGCTCACAAGCCAGTTATCAGGGGCATTTTAATAGGCATTGGGGCACGTCTCAAGAGGGAAAGAACCCGTAGAACTGAAGAACTTCTTCTTCAGATCAAGACCCTTGAATGTACACATAAGGCCAGCCTAGCTCGCTCCGTATACCAGGAGTTACTTAAAGCACGTGAGGAGCTTCGCTCGCTTCTGTTGCATAAAACTAAAGAGAGGTTAGCATGGTCACGCCGCACAATGTACGAATTCTCTAACAAACCTGGCTCCCTCCTAGCCAGAGCTCTACGCGGACCCCGCACCAAAACCTTCATCCCCCACATTCTGACCCCTTCGGGTCGGAGGGTCTCTACCTCAACAGAAATGGCGGAAGAATTCCGCTCATTCTACAGCGGCCTCTATAATCTAGATAGACCCTCTCCTGATGCCCCTGGCCCCTCTGGGGGATCCACCCCACACGAATATCTAGCCTCCTCTGGCATGCCATCTCTATCGGCCGACATCGCGGAAGAACTGGAAGACCCCATTACGGTGGAGGAGCTAGGGGTAGCACTGGCGAGTTCCAAGCCCAAGAAAGCCCCAGGCCCTGATGGCCTTACTCCAATTTATTTCAAAACCTTTTTTGAGACGCTCTCTAAACCGCTAGTGGATGCACTTAACTCAATCACGCAAGGTAACTCCTTCCCCATAGATTCCCTTAGGGCCTACATTTCTCTCATCCCTAAAGAGGGAAAGGACCTACTCCGGTGTGGAAACTACCGACCGGTAGCTTTGCTAAACACTGACTTGAAATTGTTTGCCAAGATCCTGGCGAACAGATTGCTCCCACACATACCAAACCTAATTCACAAAGACCAAGCGGGCTTTGTCCCCCAACGGGAACCACGTGACAACACCATTAGGGTGCTGAACCTCATACATGCCGCCAGGACCACGCGACGACCCCTTCTCCTGCTGTCAACTGACGCGGAGAAGGCTTTCGACCGTGTAGACTGGACATTTGTTAGAGCTACTCTCGAACACATTGGCCTCCGGACGTCGATGCTCAGCTGGATCTTATCTCTCTACTCCAGCCCCACAGCGGCGGTTAGGGTCAACGAAACCAGGTCGGGTTATTTTAACATTCGAAATGGTACCAGACAGGGTTGTCCCCTGTCTCCTCTAATCTTTATTCTTTCTTTGGAACCTCTGCTCTGTAAGATACGGGCCAACCCCCAAATAGAGGGCTTTCGTAAAACATCTGGAGCCCACAAGGTCGCCGCTTTCGCGGATGACCTTATCTTCTTCTTGGCTGACCCCATTGCCTCACTCCCCGCCTTGCTTCATTCCTTGAGGGAGTACGGAGCTTTGTCCCTATTTAAAATAAACATGTCTAAATCCTCCATGCTTAATATCACATTGAGCTCACAAAATATCCGACAATTGCGCCTGAACTACAAGTTCCACTGGGCAGCCGATACCATTCCGTACCTAGGAGTGGCCATCACCGCGGACCCCGCCGACCTTTACCAAGCAAACTTTGCCACTCTTCTACACAGACTTAAAACAGACCTACAACATTGGCACTCCCTCACTCTAACGTGGTTTGGACGCTGTAATGCCATCAAGATGACAGCTCTCCCGAGGATACTCTATCTCCTGCAGGCCCTCCCCATACATCTCCCGCCCTCCTTCTTCAAGCGACTCGACGCACTTTTCCGAGATTTTGTCTGGTCGCGCAGGCAGCCTCGCATCAAATTACAACTACTCTATATGACAAAACGTAGGGGTGGGGTGGGACTACCAGACGTAAAAGCCTACTACAGGGCAACACATCTTACCAGACTGATAGACTGGTACTGCCACTCAGAAGCCAAACAATGGGTCAATATGGAGATAGAGGACTCCGATGGTACGGCTAGGAGTTGGCCGTGGCTTTCCACTCCGATCCCGAAGATCATCGCCGAACACCCGACTCTGGGAAACACATTAAGAGTGGCCAGAGAAACCTTTCGTAAAACCCGGATATCACCTATTCCTTCCCCTATGGTGCCGATACTGGGCAACCCTGATTTCTTGCCGGGCTGCCAGGGACCGATCTATAGAGCCCTATCGGAGGGAGATAGATGGCCACACCTCCACGACTTCCTAGATGCCGGTGGCCGGCTCCGGTCGGCCGTGGGAATAGAGGACTTGGACACGCCATTGGATTTCCTGAGTGGTCTCCAACTGCGTAATTTTCTACGCCGAAGTGCTCAGACTTTAGGTCCCCCACGCCCACTCACGGAATTGGAACGTGTCTGCCACCGCAGAGAGCCCGTACGCCACTCTCTGTCCTCGATCTACCTCTCCCTGATTGCCCCGACTGAAGGCTTTGTGCCCCCCTTCCTCACTAAATGGGAGATAGAATTAGGAGTGCATTTTAATGAAGCACAAAGGGAAAAGATCTTACATTTTGCCCAAAAATCTTCTCTAGCCACAAGGGTCCAAGAGACATGCTACAAGATTGTGACCAGATGGTACAAGGTACCATCCACTCTCCCCAGGTTCCTCCCGCAGGTACCAAGTATATGTTGGCGCTGTGGAACAGGAGAAGGAACGATGTTGCACATTTTCTGGGACTGTCCCAAGATTAAACCTTTTTGGAAAGAGGTGACAGACACGATCGAACGTTTAACGGGCGTCGCACTGGGGATGATCCCGGGGCCTGTTTGCTGCACCTATCTAGCTGACCAATTAAGAAATATAAAGCCTCACTCACTATACAACTACTTAATGCGGCTAAGGCCTGTATCCCTCTATTTTGGAGATCGGAAACCCCACCAACGAAGATCCAGTGGTATGCCAGGGTTAACGAACTGCGCGACATGGAAGATCTTACGGCCACGCTGCATGACAGGGAGGAAGCCTTTCGGGAGACCTGGCGCCCCTGGCAACACTTCATCTACTCCGAGGCTTACCTCCGGGAGATGTCTTAGCGTGGACACCCCCCGTTATGAGGGCTCCGCCTGGCTGGAGGGTGGCACCACCACCCTCCTCTCTTTACCCCCCTTCCTTACCTTCTTCCCCTCCCACTCCATCTCTCCTCTCTATTATCCTTACCCCTCCCTCCCTATTGTCCCCCGCTCTTTTACCTCTTCCCCCCCCCCCCCCCCCACCCTTCCCAGTCCTCACACAATCCCCTATACTCTTCCGGCTTAGGGAAGATCTGATCAGATATAATGAATATCATGGTCTACATTACTTTATGTTAGTTGCCCTTTGCCGGACTCTACTGATCGACAAGGAATATCTCCACCCCCGATCAGTGGAGAGTTTCTCTCTTTGTTATTTTAGTTCACCCTTTTACCTATCGATAAAGGATAATTACACGAGTTACCAGTTTACACAAGGCATGTCTCAGGGAAATGCTTGCAAATGGACACTAAGATAATCATTACATCAGACCCTCCCATGCACACAGGCTCCGCCTTCACCATACAGATTGTGTAAACGAAAGGTTGTTTATGTGTTACATCTCTAGTCGACGACAGTTCCTGTTAAAATCCTTTTCCTACCACTGTTTTATATTATCCATTAAATGTTATAGAACTTGACAATATGTACTTCAAACTGTAACACGTTTTCTTGAAAATAAAATAAAGGAATTTAAAAAAAAAAAAAAAAAAGGGAGTTCTTCTGACTACTTAAATTTTTCTGGATGAAAACCGCGCGCAGTAATCGTGATGCATCGTGAATCGTGGACCTGATAATCATAATCGAATCGTGAGGCCAGTGAAGATATGCACCCCTACCGGACATTAGGCTGCTTGCCCTGGGGCCGCTTTTAACTGTGGCTGGAGCGCTCCCCTCTCGCTGTGTCTCGGAGCTCAGTGTGAAAGGTTCAGTCGCGCTGTGATAAAAGTCCCAGCCTCCTCCTAGACCAGCTTGTGTGATAGACAGAACACATCTTACTGCATCTATCTCACAAGCTGGTCTAGGAGGAGGGCGGGACTTTTGTCACAGCGCGACTGAAAGTTTCACACTGAGCTCCCAGATGCAGCGGGAGATGCCCGCTGTGCAATCCAGGTACTGACTGGATGAATGGGCACAGTGACTACTAATGAGGCTGCAACGACGGGCACGGTGAGGCTGCAACGACGGGCACGGTGAGGCTGCAACGACGGGCACGGTGAGGCTGCAACGACGGGCACAGCGACGCCGGCGGCCTCTGTGTTGTCCGTGCCACACCCTGAAAATTTACCAGTAGCTGCCGCATTTCCCACCCTAGGCTTATACTCGAGTCAATAAGTTTTCCCAGTTTTCTGTGGTAAAATTAGGTGCCTCGGCTTGTATTCAGGTCGGCTCATACTAGAGTATATATGGTAAACATCCCTTGTATTAGAAATAAGCATGACAGGGCCTCTTTATTGTGAGATCTGGGGTCAAAAAGAACTCAGATCTCACATTTACACCTAAGCAGCAAAAAAATAAAAAAACAAAAAAATTAAATAATAATTTTGCCTTTAAGAGATAAAACAAATCATCCCTATGTTGCCCTCACTTGGCTTCCTGGAGAGGATTGGATTGGCTCCGGGCTAACCAAATGGTCCGGGAAGCCCAAAGGCAACCGGTGAGTGCGTGGGGGTGTGGGGGTGGCACCTCTCCTGCCGCTTCTAAAAGTTATCCTGTGGCGAATCCGCTGCTGCGATCATGCATAGAATGCATTAAGGTGAAAAACCTCAAGGGTAAAACTTCTATAAACTCCAGAACATGCTCAGTTGCTCTCTATTTTTAGGCACTGCAGAGTTTGTAGGGGCCGATCTGCTGACAGCCTTAAAGCGGAATTAAACCCGCCTCTCCTTCACAGCCAAGGAAGCTGCTTCTGTTTGATCTGCAACTGCCATGGTGCTGCACATGTGATCAGTTTTACCAATTGATGGTTTGACAGTTTGGCTGAGGACACAAGCAAATGTGACAGTTAGCAATCCCAGCATCCCTGTAATGTAACCGTTTTCTAAAACCGTCAAATTGATGAGTTTAGTTCCACTTTATGATTTACTGCTGTTCAGTGGCTCAGGGCTTCAGCAAAATGGCTGCCAAAAGGAAACCGGAGCAATATTCAAGGCAGTTTACAGCACAAACTAATTTTGGTAGCTGTTATGGGTAAAGTTCTACTTTCACGTCAGCCCCGTCCAGCAGCATGTGGTCACTCGTCCTCACCTCACACGTGGGCAAAACAAAGAGTTTAAACAGAAACACCAAAAGGAAACCAGCAGGACATCCGTGTACCGGAGCAGCCAGGACTCCCTTCATCTTACCGGTGCAGGTCCCCAATGTAGTACTGTCTCAGCATTTCTCTGGCATCAACAGAATGGCCGACATCCTCAAAGCTCTCCGTGGCGTCTCCTCCCGCCTGCTCAAACAGGACCTCTTCTCCACCTGGGTGCTGCGGATACAATGAAGGAAGACATTACTATCTGAAGGAGAAACTCTCACCAACAGAACAGACAGAATTTAAGGGTCACTACGCAGCATACATTTCATAACGTTCACAATGATTGATGGAAAAGTTTTAAACAGAACTGTGGTTACAAATTTCATAATATCAAAAGATTACGAGAACAGCAAACACAAAAAACAAAAAGGTGGTGCGGAGGGGGAAATAATCTGGAATGCAGATCACTTCCTGTCCTGTAATAATACAGAGAGAGGCCACCAAGTGTTGTGTCCGGGCGCCGAGTCCCGCCAACATCCGCAAGAGTCCCGCCAACATCCGCAAGAGTCCCGCACGAGTCCCCCCCCAACGTCCGCACGAGTCCCCCCCCCCCCCCCAACGTCCGCACGAGTCCCCCCCAATGTCTACAAGAGTCCCCCCCAATGTCTACAAGAGTCCCCCCAATGTCTACAAGAGTCCCCCCAATGTCTACAAGAGTCCCCCCAATGTCTACATAAAGCTGCACAGAAAACTTGTACAAGGTGTGGTAATCCTGTCGTTTTCAGGGCGGGAGGATTATGGTTACATCTTCTACAGAACCTACATGATTGTGAATGTTGTCCTTTCACATTCACATAATATTTAGTAGTTCAGGATTTTATCAACTGGGGTTCTGCCGCAATCTATCGCCCAGTCACAGGCAACTGATGGGAAGATCACATCTCCTCTGCCAAGACATGCAGAGCCGGCCAGGGAAGCGGCTGTAATAGTGCTAACTGTGGTACATTGTTCCCTGCCAGCCCCTCCCCCCTCCTGTTCATGTCAGGTGCTTGTATCCAACATCACCTAGGATGGGGAGGAGGGGACAACGGGGGACACCTCAAGAGGACTCATAACAGCCACTTCCCTACGATGCTCTGCATAGGAAGGAAACCACTACTAGTGTAATGTGCCCAGCTGTGTGCCCCATAATGTGCCTTGCCCCCCCCCAATCCACGTAGGGTGCCCTGCTTCCACATAACATGCCCTACGCCCCTCCCCTATCCACGTAGGGTGCCCTGCTTCCACATAACATGCCCTACGCCCCTCCCCTATCCACGTAGGGTGCCCTGCTTCTACATAATGTGCCCTGTGCCCACCCCCATTAACGTAGGGTGCCCTGCTTCCACATAATCTGCCCTGCCCCCCCATCCACGTAGGGTGTCCTGCATCCACATAATGTGCCCTGTGCCCCCCCCCCATCCACGTAGGGTGCCCTGCTTCCACATAATGTGCCCTGCCCCCCCCCCCATTGACGTAGGGTGCCCTGCATCCACATAATATGCCCTGCATCTCCCCCACCCCTCCCCATCCATGTAGGGTGCCCTGCTTCCACATAATGTGCCCTGTGCCCACCCTCATGCATAGGGTGCCCTGCATCCACATAATGTGCCCTGTGCCCCCCCATCCACGTAGGGTGCCCTGCTTCCACATAATGTGCCCCGCCCCCCCCATCCATGTAGGGTGCCCTGCTTCCACATAATGTGCCCTGCCCCCCCCATCCACGTAGGGTGCCCTGCTCCCCCCCATCCACGTAGGGTGCCCTGCTTCCACATAATGTGCCCTGCCCCCCCCCCCATCCACATAGGGTGCCCTGCTTCCACATGTGCCCTGCATCTCCCTCACCCCTCCCCATCCATGTAGGGTGCCCTGCTTCCACATAATGTGCCCTGCCCCCCCCATCCATGTAGGGTGCCCTGCTTCCACATAATGTGCCCTGCCCCCCCCATCCACGTAGGGTGCCCTGCTTCCACATAATGTGCCCTGCCCCCCCCATCCACGTAGGGTGCCCTGCTTCCACATAATGTGCCCTGCCCCCCCCATCCACGTAGGGTGCCCTGCTTCCACATAATGTGCCCTGCCCCCCCCATCCACGTAGGGTGCCCTGCTTCCACATGTGCCCTGCCCCCCCCCCCATCCACGTAGGGTGCCCTACTTCCACATAATGTGCCCTGCATCTCCCTCACCCCTCCCCATCCATGTAGGGTGCCCTGCTTCCACATAATGTGCCCTGCGCCTCCACCCCACCCATGTAGGGCAGGGGTGTCAAACTCAATTTCATCGTGGGCCATATCAGCATTATGATTGTCCTCAAAAGGGCCGGTTGTATCTGTAATATTAGATGTCCAGCGCATCCCCTCCCCTTACATTAGATGTCAAGAGCCACCCCACCATCAGAAGTTGAGTCCCCTACTCTCCCTAACATCACAGTGCACCCCCTTTCCTTATTCTGCTGCTGGGAAGAAGCTGGATGCATTGCTTGAAAGCTGAAAGTAGGGGTCTGGAGGAGGACCAGAGGAGGGCTGGAGCTCTCCTGCAGCTGCTGGAGAGGTGTGAGGGTCACATGAAATGGCCTGGAGGGCCGGATTCGGCCCAGGGGCCTTGTGTTTGACACCTGTGTTTTAGGGTATCTGCTTACCAGAGGTGACTGTCAACTAAGCCCATAGTAGTAGCTTCCTGGTAGTAATCTGCTCTTCCACCACTAGATGGATCTGTTCTCACCAGCATAAAGTTTCCTCAATGCCGCAGACATCACATATAGGAAAACAACGGGAGGCTTTCCATAGTGTTACACCGATTATTGATACCAGATAAAAACCCCCTCATACAAGTTATGCTTACAAAATCAAAGTATTAAACTTGCAGCCTGTCACAGTGTCGGCGTCTCTCACCGCTGGTCGGAAGTTCGTAAGTCCCGTCTGCCGCGATGAGTCCCGGGATGACGCTGCCTGTGGTTAGCTGGAAAGGGTCGCGTGGTCACGCTCTGACGCGTTTCATCATTACGTGTTTTTTTTTCGTCACGCTGAGTTTTTTGGACTTTTTTTTACATATTATTTATTTTGCATATTTTGTTGTATTTTACTTGTACTTTCTTTGCTACGTTCAATAGCATTTTAGTAGTTATCAGGATTGTGTATAATCAGCACACTCAATACGGCTGTTCCAGACCAGATATATGAGACCCACCACTGGCAGCTGGAAATAGTTCCATTTATTTTATCCATTAAAATTTTTTTTTCATCCACTATTATGTTCTATCATATTGGTGAATATTTTATTCACTTGTAGCGCTGTTTAATACCTCCTCTTTTTTCTAAAAGAAAAGGGATAGATAGAGATATATATATATATATATATATATATATATATATATATATATATATATATATATATATATATATACCGTATATATTTGCTTGTTTAAGTGCAGATCAACATTATTTCATCCATTATTAGATCGCTGGGATCAGATAGATTAGGGATCAGAGCCCCTTCACCATCTCCGATATCCAATTTGTCTTCTATTGCAACTTTATAAGCAAACGCCGCCAAACAGAGCGAAGCACCAGACAGGGAATCATTGGCGACGGGTTCTTCCGTTACCAAAACATTATTCCTGTAGTCCCATCTCCCCCCCCCCCCCCTCCAGCCTCCTTTAGTCCCATCTCCCCCCCATCTCTACAGCCTCCTTTAGTCCCATCTCCCCCCCCCCCTCCAGCCTCCTGTAGTCCCATCTCCCCCCCCCCCCTCCAGCCTCCTGTAGTCCCATCTCCCCCCCCCCCCTCCAGCCTCCTGTAGTCCCATCTCCCCCCCCCCCCTCCAGCCTCCTGTAGTCCCATCTCCCCCCCCCCCTCCAGCCTCCTGTAGTCCCATCTCCCCCCCCCCCCTCCAGCCTCCTGTAGTCCCATCTCCCCCCCCCCCCTCCAGCCTCCTGTAGTCCCATCTCCCCCCCCCCCCCTCCAGCCTCCTGTAGTCCCATCTCCCCCCCCCCCTCCAGCCTCCTGTAGTCCCATCTCCCCCCCCCCCCTCCAGCCTCCTGTAGTCCCATCTCCCCCCCCCCTCCAGCCTCCTGTAGTCCCATCTCCCCCCCCCCTCCAGCCTCCTGTAGTCCCATCTCCCCCCCCCCCTCCAGCCTCCTGTAGTCCCATCTCCCCCCCCCCTCCAGCCTCCTGTAGTCCCATCTCCCCCCCCCCCTCCAGCCTCCTGTAGTCCCATCTCCCCCCCCCCCTCCAGCCTCCTGTAGTCCCATCTCCCCCCCCCCCCTCCAGCCTCCTGTAGTCCCATCCCCCCCCCCCCCTCCAGCAGTCCCATCTCCCCCCCCCCTCCAGCCTCCTGTAGTCCCATCTCCCCCCCCCCTCCAGCCTCCTGTAGTCCCATCTCCCCCCCCCCCCCCTCCAGCCTCCTGTAGTCCCATCTCCCCCCCCCCCCCTCCAGCCTCCTGTAGTCCCATCTCCCCCCCCCCCCCCTCCAGCCTCCTGTAGTCCCATCTCCCCCCCCCCCCCTCCAGCCTCCTGTAGTCCCATCTCCCCCCCCCCCTCCAGCCTCCTGTAGTCCCATCTCCCCCCCCCCTCCAGCCTCCTGTAGTCCCATCTCCCCCCCCCCCTCCTGTAGTCCCATCTCCCCCCCCCCCTCCTGTAGTCCCATCTCCCCCCCCCCCCTCCAGCCTCCTGTAGTCCCATCTCCCCCCCCCCCCTCCAGCCTCCTGTAGTCCCATCTCCCCCCCCCCCTCCAGCCTCCTGTAGTCCCATCTCCCCCCCCCTCCAGCCTCCTGTAGTCCCATCTCCCCCCCCCCTCCAGCCTCCTGTAGTCCCATCTCCCCCCCCCCCCTCCTGTAGTCCCATCTCCCCCCCCCCCTCCAGCCTCCTGTAGTCCCATCTCCCCCCCCCCCTCCAGCCTCCTGTAGTCCCATCTCCCCCCCCCCCCTCCAGCCTCCTGTAGTCCCATCTCCCCCCCCCCCCTCCAGCCTCCTGTAGTCCCATCTCCCCCCCCCCCTCCAGCCTCCTGTAGTCCCATCTCCCCCCCCCCCCTCCAGCCTCCTGTAGTCCCATCTCCCCCCCCCCCCCTCCAGCCTCCTGTAGTCCCATCTCCCCCCCCCCCTCCAGCCTCCTGTAGTCCCATCTCCCCCCCCCCCCTCCAGCCTCCTGTAGTCCCATCTCCCCCCCCCCCCTCCAGCCTCCTGTAGTCCCATCTCCCCCCCCCCCCCTCCAGCCTCCTGTAGTCCCATCTCCCCCCCCCCCTCCAGCCTCCTGTAGTCCCATCTCCCCCCCCCCCCTCCAGCCTCCTGTAGTCCCATCTCCCCCCCCCCCCTCCAGCCTCCTGTAGTCCCATCTCCCCCCCCCCCCTCCAGCCTCCTGTAGTCCCATCTCCCCCCCCCCCCTCCAGCCTCCTGTAGTCCCATCTCCCCCCCCCCCTCCAGCCTCCTGTAGTCCCATCTCCCCCCCCCCCCCTCCAGCCTCCTGTAGTCCCATCTCCCCCCCCCCCCCTCCAGCCTCCTGTAGTCCCATCTCCCCCCCCCCCCTCCAGCCTCCTGTAGTCCCATCTCCCCCCCCCCCCCCCTCCAGCCTCCTGTAGTCCCATCTCCCCCCCCCCCCCTCCAGCCTCCTGTAGTCCCATCTCCCCCCCCCCCTCCAGCCTCCTGTAGTCCCATCTCCCCCCCCCCCCTCCAGCCTCCTGTAGTCCCATCTCCCCCCCCCCCCCTCCAGCCTCCTGTAGTCCCATCTCCCCCCCCCCCCCTCCAGCCTCCTGTAGTCCCATCTCCCCCCCCCCCCCCTCCAGCCTCCTGTAGTCCCATCTCCCCCCCCCCCCCTCCAGCCTCCTGTAGTCCCATCTCCCCCCCCCCCCCTCCAGCCTCCTGTAGTCCCCATCTCCCCCCCCCCCCCTCCAGCCTCCTGTAGTCCCATCTCCCCCCCCCCCCCTCCAGCCTCCTGTAGTCCCATCTCCCCCCCCCCCCCCTCCAGCCTCCTGTAGTCCCATCTCCCCCCCCCCCCCTCCAGCCTCCTGTAGTCCCATCTCCCCCCCCCCCCCTCCAGCCTCCTGTAGTCCCATCTCCCCCCCCCCCCCTCCAGCCTCCTGTAGTCCCATCTCCCCCCCCCCCCCTCCAGCCTCCTGTAGTCCCATCTCCCCCCCCCCCCTCCAGCCTCCTGTAGTCCCATCTCCCCCCCCCCCCCTCCAGCCTCCTGTAGTCCCATCTCCCCCCCCCCCCCTCCAGCCTCCTGTAGTCCCATCTCCCCCCCCCCCCTCCAGCCTCCTGTAGTCCCATCTCCCCCCCCCCCCCTCCAGCCTCCTGTAGTCCCATCTCCCCCCCCCCCCCTCCAGCCTCCTGTAGTCCCATCTCCCCCCCCCCCTCCAGCCTCCTGTAGTCCCATCTCCCCCCCCCCCCTCCAGCCTCTGTAGTCCCATCTCCCCCCCCCCCCCTCCAGCCTCCTGTAGTCCCATCTCCCCCCCCCCCTCCAGCCTCCTGTAGTCCCATCTCCCCCCCCCCCCTCCAGCCTCCTGTAGTCCCATCTCCCCCCCCCCCCTCCAGCCTCCTGTAGTCCCATCTCCCCCCCCCCTCCAGCCTCCTGTAGTCCCATCTCCCCCCCCCCTCCAGCCTCCTGTAGTCCCATCTCCCCCCCCCCTCCAGCCTCCTGTAGTCCCATCTCCCCCCCTCCAGCCTCCTGTAGTCCCATCTCCCCCCCCCCTCCAGCCTCCTGTAGTCCCATCTCCCCCCCCCCTCCAGCCTCCTGTAGTCCCATCTCCCCCCCCCTCCAGCCTCCTGTAGTCCCATCTCCCCCCCCCCTCCAGCCTCCTGTAGTCCCATCTCCCCCCCCCCTCCAGCCTCCTGTAGTCCCATCTCCCCCCCCCCTCCAGCCTCCTGTAGTCCCATCTCCCCCCCCCCCTCCAGCCTCCTGTAGTCCCATCTCCCCCCCCCCCTCCAGCCTCCTGTAGTCCCATCTCCCCCCCCCCCTCCAGCCTCCTGTAGTCCCATCTCCCCCCCCCCCTCCAGCCTCCTGTAGTCCCATCTCCCCCCCCCCTCCAGCCTCCTGTAGTCCCATCTCCCCCCCCCCTCCAGCCTCCTGTAGTCCCATCTCCCCCCCCCCCTCCAGCCTCCTGTAGTCCCATCTCCCCCCCCCCTCCAGCCTCCTGTAGTCCCATCTCCCCCCCCCCCTCCAGCCTCCTGTAGTCCCATCTCCCCCCCCCCTCCAGCCTCCTGTAGTCCCATCTCCCCCCCCCCTCCAGCCTCCTGTAGTCCCATCTCCCCCCCCCCTCCAGCCTCCTGTAGTCCCATCTCCCCCCCCCCTCCAGCCTCCTGTAGTCCCATCTCCCCCCCCCCTCCAGCCTCCTGTAGTCCCATCTCCCCCCCCCCTCCAGCCTCCTGTAGTCCCATCTCCCCCCCCCCTCCAGCCTCCTGTAGTCCCATCTCCCCCCCCCCTCCAGCCTCCTGTAGTCCCATCTCCCCCCCCCCCTCCAGCCTCCTGTAGTCCCATCTCCCCCCCCCCTCCAGCCTCCTGTAGTCCCATCTCCCCCCCCCCCTCCAGCCTCCTGTAGTCCCATCTCCCCCCCCCCTCCAGCCTCCTGTAGTCCCATCTCCCCCCCCCCTCCAGCCTCCTGTAGTCCCATCTCCCCCCCCCCTCCAGCCTCCTGTAGTCCCATCTCCCCCCCCCCTCCAGCCTCCTGTAGTCCCATCTCCCCCCACCTCCAGCCTACCCATCTCCCCCCCCCTCCAGCCTCCTGTAGTCCCATCTCCCCCCCCCCTCCAGCCTCCTGTAGTCCCATCTCCCCCCCCCCCTCCAGCCTCCTGTAGTCCCATCTCCCCCCCCCCTCCAGCCTCCTGTAGTCCCATCTCCCCCCCCCCTCCAGCCTCCTGTAGTCCCATCTCCCCCCCCCCCTCCAGCCTCCTGTAGTCCCATCTCCCCCCCCCCCTCCAGCCTCCTGTAGTCCCATCTCCCCCCCCCCTCCAGCCTCCTGTAGTCCCATCTCCCCCCCCCCTCCAGCCTCCTGTAGTCCCATCTCCCCCCCCCCTCCAGCCTCCTGTAGTCCCATCTCCCCCCCCCCTCCAGCCTCCTGTAGTCCCATCTCCCCCCCCCCTCCAGCCTCCTGTAGTCCCATCTCCCCCCCCCTCCAGCCTCCTGTAGTCCCATCTCCCCCCCCCCTCCAGCCTCCTGTAGTCCCATCTCCCCCCCCCCTCCAGCCTCCTGTAGTCCCATCTCCCCCCCCCCTCCAGCCTCCTGTAGTCCCATCTCCCCCCCCCCTCCAGCCTCCTGTAGTCCCATCTCCCCCCCCCCTCCAGCCTCCTGTAGTCCCATCTCCCCCCCCCCCTCCAGCCTCCTGTAGTCCCATCTCCCCCCCCCCTCCAGCCTCCTGTAGTCCCATCTCCCCCCCCCCTCCAGCCTCCTGTAGTCCCATCTCCCCCCCCCCTCCAGCCTCCTGTAGTCCCATCTCCCCCCCCCCTCCAGCCTCCTGTAGTCCCATCTCCCCCCCCCCTCCAGCCTCCTGTAGTCCCATCTCCCCCCCCCCCTCCAGCCTCCTGTAGTCCCATCTCCCCCCCCCCTCCAGCCTCCTGTAGTCCCATCTCCCCCCCCCCCTCCAGCCTCCTGTAGTCCCATCTCCCCCCCCCCCTCCAGCCTCCTGTAGTCCCATCTCCCCCCCCCCTCCAGCCTCCTGTAGTCCCATCTCCCCCCCCCCCTCCAGCCTCCTGTAGTCCCATCTCCCCCCCCCCCTCCAGCCTCCTGTAGTCCCATCTCCCCCCCCCCCCTCCAGCCTCCTGTAGTCCCATCCCCCCCCCCCTCCAGCCTCCTGTAGTCCCATCTCCCCCCCCCTCCAGCCTCCTGTAGTCCCATCTCCCCCCCCCCTCCAGCCTCCTGTAGTCCCATCTCCCCCCCCCCCCTCCAGCCTCCTGTAGTCCCATCTCCCCCCCCCCTCCAGCCTCCTGTAGTCCCATCTCCCCCCCCCCTCCAGCCTCCTGTAGTCCCATCTCCCCCCCCCCTCCAGCCTCCTGTAGTCCCATCTCCCCCCCCCTCCAGCCTCCTGTAGTCCCATCTCCCCCCCCCCTCCAGCCTCCTGTAGTCCCATCTCCCCCCCCTCCCTCCAGCCTCCTGTAGTCCCATCTCCCCCCCCCCCTCCAGCCTCCTGTAGTCCCATCTCCCCCCCCCCTCCAGCCTCCTGTAGTCCCATCTCCCCCCCCCCTCCAGCCTCCTGTAGTCCCATCTCCCCCCCCCCCTCCAGCCTCCTGTAGTCCCATCTCCCCCCCCCCTCCAGCCTCCTGTAGTCCCATCTCCCCCCCCCTCCAGCCTCCTGTAGTCCCATCTCCCCCCCCCCTCCAGCCTCCTGTAGTCCCATCTCCCCCCCCCCTCCAGCCTCCTGTAGTCCCATCTCCCCCCCCCCTCCAGCCTCCTGTAGTCCCATCTCCCCCCCCCCTCCAGCCTCCTGTAGTCCCATCTCCCCCCCCCCCTCCAGCCTCCTGTAGTCCCATCTCCCCCCCCCCTCCAGCCTCCTGTAGTCCCATCTCCCCCCCCCCTCCAGCCTCCTGTAGTCCCATCTCCCCCCCCCCTCCAGCCTCCTGTAGTCCCATCTCCCCCCCCCCTCCAGCCTCCTGTAGTCCCATCTCCCCCCCCCCTCCAGCCTCCTGTAGTCCCATCTCCCCCCCCCCTCCAGCCTCCTGTAGTCCCATCTCCCCCCCCCCTCCAGCCTCCTGTAGTCCCATCTCCCCCCCCCCTCCAGCCTCCTGTAGTCCCATCTCCCCCCCCCCTCCAGCCTCCTGTAGTCCCATCTCCCCCCCCCTCCAGCCTCCTGTAGTCCCATCTCCCCCCCCCCTCCAGCCTCCTGTAGTCCCATCTCCCCCCCCCCTCCAGCCTCCTGTAGTCCCATCTCCCCCCCCCCTCCAGCCTCCTGTAGTCCCATCTCCCCCCCCCCTCCAGCCTCCTGTAGTCCCATCTCCCCCCCCCCTCCAGCCTCCTGTAGTCCCATCTCCCCCCCCCCTCCAGCCTCCTGTAGTCCCATCTCCCCCCCCCCTCCAGCCTCCTGTAGTCCCATCTCCCCCCCCTCCAGCCTCCTGTAGTCCCATCTCCCCCCCCCCTCCAGCCTCCTGTAGTCCCATCTCCCCCCCCCCTCCAGCCTCCTGTAGTCCCATCTCCCCCCCCCCTCCAGCCTCCTGTAGTCCCATCTCCCCCCCCCTCCAGCCTCCTGTAGTCCCATCTCCCCCCCCCCTCCAGCCTCCTGTAGTCCCATCTCCCCCCCCCTCCAGCCTCCTGTAGTCCCATCTCCCCCCCCCTCCAGCCTCCTGTAGTCCCATCTCCCCCCCCCCTCCAGCCTCCTGTAGTCCCATCTCCCCCCCCCTCCAGCCTCCTGTAGTCCCATCTCCCCCCCCCCTCCAGCCTCCTGTAGTCCCATCTCCCCCCCCCCTCCAGCCTCCTGTAGTCCCATCTCCCCCCCCCCTCCAGCCTCCTGTAGTCCCATCTCCCCCCCCCCTCCAGCCTCCTGTAGTCCCATCTCCCCCCCCCCTCCAGCCTCCTGTAGTCCCATCTCCCCCCCCCCTCCAGCCTCCTGTAGTCCCATCTCCCCCCCCCTCCAGCCTCCTGTAGTCCCATCTCCCCCCCCCCTCCAGCCTCCTGTAGTCCCATCTCCCCCCCCCCTCCAGCCTCCTGTAGTCCCATCTCCCCCCCCCCTCCAGCCTCCTGTAGTCCCATCTCCCCCCCCCCCTCCAGCCTCCTGTAGTCCCATCTCCCCCCCCCCTCCAGCCTCCTGTAGTCCCATCTCCCCCCCCCCTCCAGCCTCCTGTAGTCCCATCTCCCCCCCCCTCCAGCCTCCTGTAGTCCCATCTCCCCCCCCCCTCCAGCCTCCTGTAGTCCCATCTCCCCCCCCCCCTCCAGCCTCCTGTAGTCCCATCTCCCCCCCCTCCAGCCTCCTGTAGTCCCCCTCTCTCCCCCCCTCCAGCCTCCTGTAGTCCCCTCTCCCCCCCCCAGCCTCCTGTAGTCCCAATCTCCCCCCCCTCCAGCCTCCTGTAGTCCCTCTCCCCCCCCCCTCCAGCCTCCTGTAGTCCCATCTCCCCCCCCCCTCAGCCTCCTGTAGTCCCCTCTCCCCCCCCCCAGCCTCCTGTAGTCCCCTCTCCCCCCCCCAGCCTCCTGTAGTCCCCTCTCCCCCCCCCCAGCCTCCTGTAGTCCCCTCTCCCCCCCCCCAGCCTCCTGTAGTCCCCTCTCCCCCCCCCCAGCCTCCTGTAGTCCCCTCTCTCTCTCCCCCTTCTGTAGTCCCCTCACCCCCCCCTCCTGTCGTCCCCCCCCCCCCAGCCTCCTGTAGTCCCCTCTCCCCCCCCCCCCAGCCTCCTGTAGTCCCCTCTCCCCCCCCCCAGCCTCCTGTAGTCCCCTCTCCCCCCCCAGCCTCCTGTAGTCCCCTCCCTCCCTCTTTCTCGTAGTCCCCTCACCCCCCCCCTCCTGTCGTCCCCCCCCCCCAGCCTCCTGTAGTCCCCTCCCCAGCCTCCTGTAGTCCCTCTCTCCCCCCCCCCCAGCCTTCTGTAGTCCCCTCTCCCCCCCCCAGCCTCCTGTAGTCCCCTCCTCTCTCTCTCCCCCCTTCTGTAGTCCCCTCACCCCCCCCCCTCCTGTGGTCCCCTCACCCCCCCCTCCTGTCGTCCCCTCACCCCCCCCCCTCCTGTCGTCCCC
>JBBDGP010004650.1:0-46197 GCA_037952835.1 Lithobates septentrionalis
TGGACCCTGTCCCCTCTCAATTGCTGCGACCACCTTCCCACTCTATCCTCAACTCCCTAACCCACATCTTCAACCTCTCCCTCTCCTCCGGCACCTTTCCTTCCCCGTTCAAACATGCACTGGTTACCCCCATACTCAAAAAACCCTCATTAGACTCCACCTGTTTGAATAACTTAAGACCCATCTCCCTTCTCCCGTTTGCCTCCAAGCTCATCGAACGCCTTGTTCATGACCAAATGAGTCGCTACCTCACGGACAACAACCTTCTCGACCCCCTACAGTCTGGCTTCCGCCTACAACATTCGACTGAAACTGCCCTACTAAAAATCACCAATGACCTAATAACTGCCAAAACCAATGGCCACTACTCCATACTCATACTTTTAGACCTCTCTGCTGCCTTTGACACAGTTGACCACCTGCTGCTCCTCAGCAAATTACACTCCCTTGGCCTCCATGATTCTGCATTATCCTGGTTCTCCTCCTACCTATCTCAGCGCGCTTTCAGTGTCACTTACAACTCCATCTCCTCCGCTCCTCTTCCTCTTTCTGTTGGGGTACCCCAAGGCTCTGTCCTTGGGCCTCTCCTTTTCTCACTCTATACCTCTTCCCTGGGCCAGTTGATCACCTCCCATGGCTTCCAATACCATCTCTATGCCGATGACACACAGATCTATCTCTCCACTCCCCAACTCACCCCCACTATCTCCTCACGGATCTCAAACTTGCTGAATGACATATCGGTATGGATGTCACACCACTTCCTCAAACTTAATCTTTCTAAAACTGAGCTTGTTATATTTCCTCCTTCACGGTCCCCCTCCTGTGACTTCACCATTAATATCAACAACACAACCATTAGTCCCTCCACACATGCCAGGGTCCTGGGTGTAATCCTTGACTCTGACCTCTCCTTCAGCCCCCATATCCAATCACTGGCTAAATCCTGCCGCCTTAACCTCCGCAACATCTCCAAAATTCGACCCTTTCTGACTAATGACACTACAAAACAACTTATTCACTCTTTGATTATTTCCCACCTCGACTATTGCAACTCTCTCCTTAATGGCTGACCCTTAAGCAGGCTCCTCCCCCCTTCAGTCTAATATGAATGCTGCTGCTAGACCAATACACCTCACTAATCGATCCGTGACTGCTGCTCCTCTCTGCCAATCCCTTCACTGGCTTCCCCTCCCCCACCGTGTAAAATTCAAAATACTAACCATAACATACAAGGCCATCCACAACATCGCCCCCATCTACATCACCAACCTCATCTGCAGATATCACCCAAATCGCCCCCTCCGCTCCTCCCAGGACCTCCTGCTCTCTAGCTCCCTTGTTACCTCCTCCCATGCTCGCCTTCAGGACTTCTCCAGAGCCTCTCCCATCCTCTGGAATTCCCTGCCCCAGTATGTCCGATCAGCCCCTACCCTGTCCACCTTTAGGAGATCCTTGAAAACTCATTTATTCAGGGAAGCCTATCCCACCCCCACATAACTGTCCCTGAGCCACCCCCATCAAATCATTCTCTGCAGCTATTACCTTTTGTACCACCACCCCCTCCCTTTTAGAATGTAAGCTCTACGAGCAGGGCCCTCCTGTACCTTTTGTATTGTACTGTAATTGTGTTGTCCCCCTTATACATTGTAAAGCGCTGAGTAAACTGTTGGCGCTATATAAATCTCGTATAATAATAATAATAATAATTCTGAGTACTCCCCATTTATCACCACCCTCTGAACACGCCCTTGTTTCATTTTATTTACATTTCTGCACATTCTTACTGGTTTCTGGCCAAGGCCAAAATGATGTCATACATGAGGAAACCTCTTGTCTAGGTTTTTTTTATGAATAAAATACACTATTAAGTCTACACTTAGTCGGCGCCCCCTGGTGTTTGTTTTTTCAGTCACAAGGTGAGAGGCTGCAGCGTGGGGCTGATCCGTGTCATTGATTTGTGGACAAGAAACTGCACAGGCACCAGGATTTACATGATTGCATCATCTCTGAGCTGGCATTTTAGTCCAGCAAGTAGACTGACCCTGGGTGATGCCTGAACAAAAATGGGGCTGTTATTCAGGAGAGAAAAGCAGGTCAAGGCATTGTCAGGGGAGTCCCTATGGACTCTGCGGGAGGAAATAAATACCTGGAAGGGCAACACCTACATATTACTGAAGAGGCTGCATGGAAGATTCACTGTATCACCAAAAGTATTGGGACGCCTGCCTTTACACACACATGACCTTTAATGACATCCCAGTCTTAGTCCGGAGGGTTCAATATTGAGTTGGCTCCGCCCTTTGCAGCTATAACAGCTTCACCTCTTCTGGGAAGGTCGTCCACAAGGTTTAGGAGGGTGTCTATGGGAATGTTTGACCATTCTTCCAGAAGAGCATTTGTGAGGTCAGGCACTGATGTTGGATGAGAAGGCCTGGCTCACAGTCTCCGCTCTAATTCATCACAAAGGTGTTCTATGGGGTTGAGGTCAGGACTCTGTGCAGGTCAGTCAAGTTCCTCCACCCCAGACTCGCTCATCCATGTCTTTATGGACCTTGCTTTGTGCACTGGTGGGCAGTCATGTTGGAACAGGAAGGGACCGTCCCCAAACTCCTCCCACAAAGTTGGGAGCATGAAATTGTCCAAAATGTCTTGGTATGCCGACGCCTTAAGAGTTCCCTTCACTGGAACTAAGGGGCCAAACCCAACCCCTGAAAAACAACCCCCACACCATAATCCCCCCTCCTCCCACAACATAATCCCCCCTCCACCAAATGATTTGGACCAGTGCACAAAGCAAGGTCCATAAAGACATGGATGAGCGAGTTTGGGGTGGAGAAACTTGATTGGCCTGCAGAGTCCTGACCTCAACCCGATAGAACACCTTTGGGATGAATTAGAGTGGAGACTGCGAGCCAGGCCTTCTCGTCCAACATCAGTGCCTGACCTCACAAATGCTCTTCTGGAAGAATGGTCAAACATTCCCATAGACACCCTCCTAAACCTTGTGGACGACCTTCCCAGAAGAGGTGAAGCTGTTATAGCTGCAAAGGGCGGAGCCAACTCAATATTGAACCCTCCGGACTAAGACTGGGAGGTCATTAAAGGTCATGTGTGTGTAAAGGCAGGCGTCCCAATACTTTTGGTGATATGCTGTATATCCGATGACAGGTCCTCTTTAGTAGAGGGCGTATTGCAGAGATCTTCCAGTCGGGGTGAAAGTGACGCCTCAGAAGATAAAATGAGAATTCTCAGAAGTGAAATGTTCATTTTCCCAGAAATAAAGCCCCCCCTCCCCCCCAGACGGGTGCGATGTTTATTCCCGGGGGAAAGCGATAAAACAACGATGGCGTGCTGAGTGTGCCGCCGGTGACTCCGGGGAAGGCGATGATCCCGGCTCTCCCGCACTCCTGACGATGGCGCTCTCGTTACAGACAAATGGCGCGCCGCTCTGATAGAAAATGATGTTAATGGGTGCAAAAAGAAACAGAAAAGACGACCCTGAGCATCAATCAATACGCGGCTCGTCCGCTCTGAACGCAGGTACCGCGAGTGCGCCGCACGCCGCTGGTTCAGCGGGATCAGGGCACCGCGCTGCCAGCCGCTAATTGTGATATCGGTTCAGACAATGACATTGACGGTGATCATGATCTATGATGTATCTGATGTCTCTCCGCGGGCGCTTACCGTCCGAGCGCACAGACACAACCGCCGACTTCTACACAATTCCTCCAATCAGCTCTGGATCAGGTTGTTGCCGGTAATAAAGTCCCTTTGGTTTTTTTTATTAATGTGGTTCGCTCCTTTGGGACCGCGGACGCCATTTCAGCGAAAGGAAAACGCCAATTTTCTTAAAAAATAAATGTAACTTTTATACTTTTATCATAAATGTGACATTTTATTTCAATCTGTTCCTCCAAGGATAGAAATCCCCTCTGTGTGCGCCCAATGGCATGGCAAGTATCAGACCGCCCATTGTGGGTGCCTCCCCTATCAGCCGCCGCCGCCTTCCCTATCCATGCACCCAGCCCCTTTCAGGACGCCGGCGCATGAATTCCCATGGCGGGGTGTTTTCTGAAGCATCTGATTAGAGCCATAGGCTTCAAAATAGGGCGGGCTCGGGGCGCAGAGCAATGCCGCCGGAGCCCACCCAGTTGTGTTGCAACAGCAAATGAATATTCACTGTTGCAACACTAATGCTCCTCCCATCCAATCGAGAAGTGGGTCTGATACCCGTCATCCAATTGGCTGAATGAACAAGCGATCCTATTGGATGCCTATGAGGAGGGGAGGAGACACACGGCGGAAGCAAAGAGGAGAAGACACAGGAGCTGCTGCCCGATGCCCCAATCCTCGCCCCTGCCCAATGTGCCCGCCATTGCCCAATCCCCGCCCACTACAGGAGGGGGTGGAGACAAGACCAGTCACCCTGCACAAGGGAAGAAAGAGCAGAGCTGTCGGAGGGGTCTGGCAGGCTCCACCCACTACAGAAAACTAAAGGGGGGCGGAAACATGACCAGTCACCCTGCACAGGGTGAGAGGGCAGAGCTCGGAGCTATAGGAGGGGTCCAGCAGGCTCCACCCACTACAGCAAACTACAGGAGGGGGCGGAGACAAGACCAGTCACCCTACACAAGGGGAGAGAGCAGAGCTATGGGAGGGGCCCAATAGGCTCCACCCACTACAGGAGGGGGTGGAGACAAGACCAGTCACCACGTACAAGGGGAGAGACCAGAGCTGTGGGAGGGGCCCAATAGGCTCCACCCACTACAGGAGGGGGCGGAGACCAGTCGCCCTGCACAAGGGGAGAGAGCAGAGCTATGGGAGGGGCCCAATAGGCTCCACCCACTACAGGAAACTACAGCAGGGGGCGGGGACAAGACCAGTCACCCTGCACAAGGGGAGAGAGCAGAGCTGTGGGAGGGGCCCAATAGGCTCCACCCACTACAGGAGGGGGCGGAGACAAGACCAGTCACCCTGCACAAGGGGAGAGAGCAGAGCTGTGGGAGCGGTCCGGCAGGCTCCACCCACTACAGAAAACTACAGGAGTGGGTGGAGACATGACCAGTCACACTGCACAAGGAGAGAGAGCAGAGCTGTGGGAGGGGTCCGGCAGGCTCCACCCACTACAGAAAACTACAGGAGGGGCGGAGACAAGACCAGCCACCCTGCACATAGAGAGAGGGCAGCAGTGGGCGGGGTTTATCACAGGAAGTCTCCCACTGGATTACTGCACAGATCTGTAAGAAATACACAAAGATCACCAGGGGGTGTATTTATACTGCATGTGACTGAATGTAAAGGGGCAAAATCGAATGTCCGCAGGCTATATTCTCTGCAGTTCGAAATTGTGAATGTGGAATATACCACACTATGGCCACTAGATGGAACTGAGGAGCATACTTATTTCCTATGATTGTCAGCGCCATCTATAGGCCATAATGTGGTATGTTCCACATTCACACATTTGAATTGCAGGGAATAGAGTCTGAGAACATTTGATTTTGCCCCATTCATACAGAATACATTTACATGCAGCTATATGAATTTTTTTTATAAATCCACCTGTAAAACTAAGGCAAGGCTTCACATTCATTTAGAGGATGTTTGCTGATCCCGGAGTTCAGCTTTAATGCGTATGTGAAGCCAAAAACTATTTTCTGGGGTTCCTGCCTGTGGGAGTCATGCTTGTAACTATCAGCCTTGCAATGCCTCATGGGACTTGTAGTTTCACAACAGCTGGAAGGCCTCCAGTTTGAGACCCCTGTTAGACCCTCTGTTCACCCCTCTGTTTGTCCCAGGTGAATATTGTCACCAACACAGAGAAAAAACAAAAAACTAGGGGGTCAATAGGAAACCGTTTCCTGGTGACAACTGTCCATTGGTGAGATCTTAACTCCTGCCGTGTCTTTGTGACAGGAAGTGAAGGAGAATCTCACCGCCAGGCAGTGCTGGCACCCTAGGCGGAAAGTCCACACCGATCTCCCTTCCAATGTGTGGTGAACTACTCCAGCAGTAGAGGCTGCAGGTCCTGACCCATTTGTCCTTCTCCTGATGAAGTGTCGCAGGTGACTGCTTCCTCTACCTGCCCCTCGGCCCCGCCCTGCTGACGGGACATAGACAACCCAGAAAAATCTAACGGGGTCCTAACCCTCCTCTACTTCATCCAACACTAAACAGTCATGTTCCAGCCTAACATAGACCATAAAGCCAACAGAAGAACCTTCATATACCTGTGGAAAATACATGACACCATATCGAAGGTGACCACTTTGTTGAGTTGGGTCGTAGTCAGGTGACGGTTGGTTGGCTGGGGTGGTGGGCGGTGATACTTCTCAGAAGTGAGACTTTTGGTGACTCCACTTACTGCTTCAGAGTTCAATTCCTCCCCCTCCTCCAATCAGCAGGCTTGCAGACACGGTGTGCGTCCACATTCCAGCCAGAAGCCACACATCAGGAGTACGCACCATTTTTCTATGCCTGTAATTAATTCTTCTTTCTACTCTCTTTCCCTAGTGCCTGAAATATGTGACTGTCAGAACTTTTGCCTGTGAAACAGGACCACCGACACCATCAGCAGAAAAGTGGGAGGACCTGTGATGTCACTGGGCAGGCCAAATGGACACTTGTAAAATAAAGGTCCTCCAGCTAGCCCCCTCCACAGGCAATACCCTCTAACTAATCTCTCTAGCTAAAAATGATTACAAAACGAAATTAAATGGCCCTTTTATTCCCCTAAATTGGTGGTCATGTGAGGCGCTGTGTCCCGGGTCTTCTATGTTCTTTACTGTAGAGTGGCCGACTCTTCTTCAGGTCTCTACACATCACTGTCTGGGTGACATGGCACCGCTGACCAGCAGTGGGGAGATGTCCCAACAAGGGAACTGGTCATCAGTGGACCCGAACGGCAGTGCTGAACCACCAGTCAGCCCCATTTGCTCTCCTGAATTGGTGGTCTCGTGAGGTGCTGAGTCCAGGTTCTTTACTGCAAAGTGGCCGGTCCTTCTTTGCATGTCTCCATCACTGTCTGGGTGAGATGGCACCACTGTCCAAGAGTGGGATGATGCCCTAAGATTGGAACTGGTCATCAGTGGGCCCAGTTGGCCAGTACTGAACCACCAGTCTGCAACTTTTACTTCCCTAAATTGGTGGTCATGTGAGGGGCGGAGTCCCGGGTCTTCTATGTTTTGTACTGAAGTGTGGGCGGTTCTTCTTCAGGTGTCTAAATCACTGTCTGGGTGACATGGCACCACCGTCCAAGACTGGGATGATGTCCCAACATAGGGACTGGCCATCAATGGGCCCGGACGACAGTGCTGAATCACCCTTATGCCCCTTTTACCCCCATAAATTGGTGGTCACGTGAGGCGTTGAGTCCTAGGTCTTCTATGTTCTTTACTTCAGAGTGGACAGTTCTTCTTCGGGTGTCTAAATCAATGTCTGGGTGAGATGGCACCGCTGGGGTGACATCACAACAGCAGGGAAAGGGCTTATTTTGCCCCAAGGTGGCCTTTAAATGAGGGGGTTTTAAAAAAACAGTTCCACAGTTCTGCTCTGATTAGATTCCCCCATTGGGCAACCTAGTCTGAACCACCGGGCACTCCTTTGTTTTCCAAAACCAGCTCAGTGGCCCTGTCATATGTGGGATATTTAGAAAGTCCCAAGCCTTTCAAGAGACAAGTATTGGAGAACAGAACTTTTTTCAACCTCCAGAAAGTTATTTTATACATATCTTTTCAATCTAGTCACCATTGAGATCTATTCATTTTTTTCCAGGCTCCTATTCCAGCGGTCAAAGTTGGGCACATTGAGGAATCTAGAGGGAAACAACTCTATGCCAATGCTAAGGGTATAATTGGGGCTGCCAGTCACAACATCCCATCTATTATAGAAATAATATAAATCTGTCCCTCAGGACAGCCAAAGGGTCTGAGGGGTTTCTGAGGTGTAATATCTCCCTGGGGACTGGGTGTCCCAACAATTTGTCTTCGTTTGTGGGGTATGTGATTGATTTATTTATATCTATTTATATGTATTATGTTTTTACTTCCTTCTTTTGTTCTTTATAACATCTCTATCCTGAAGAAGCAACTTTGGGAAACATGTTGAAATATTGGAACTCCTCCACGGCCTATGATTTCAATCATTATATTACACCATACCATGTTATTTGTATTTATATCTGTTTATATGTATTTTGTTTCTCCTCCCTTTTTTGTTCGTTAGAACATCCCACTCCTGAAGAAGCACCTTCTGCGAAATGCGTTGAGATATTGGAACTCATCCACAGCCTAGGCAGCTCCCTGAAGTTGATGTCTTGAAAAAGAAAAAAATGGACAAGCGTAAGGATTCGAGGGACTATGACAAGGACCAAATTGTAATGTCTAGACAACAGGGACAGAGCAACTTCAGAACTGCAGCTATTGTGGGATGTTGGTGATCCAAGGAAGGAGAACCGACCAACCAGTGAAAGGATCATGGACAGCCAAGGCTCATTGATCAAAGTGGGGAGGGAAGGCTCATTGATGGAGGTGGGGAGGGAAGGCTCATTGATGGCAGCGGGGAGGCGAGGCTCATTGATGGAGGTGGGGAGGGAAGGCTCATTGATGGCAGCGGGGAGGCGAGGCTCATTGATAAAGGTGGGGAGGGAAGGCTCATTGATGAAGGTGGGGAGGGAAGGCTCATTGATGGAGGTGGGGAGTAACGCTCATTGATGGAGGTGGGGAGGGAAGGCTCATTGATGGAGGTGGGGAGAGAAGGCTCATTGATGGAGGTGGGGAGGGAAGGCTCATTGATGGAGGTGGGGAGGGAAGGCTCATTGATGGAGGTGGGGAGGGAAGGCTCATTGATGGAGGTGGGGAGGGAAGGCTCATTGATGGAGGTGGGGAGGGAAGGCTCATTGATGGAGGTGGGGAGAGAAGGCTCATTGATGGAGGTGGGGAGAGAAGGCTCATTGATGGAGGTGGGGAGGGAAGGCTCATTGATGGAGGTGGGGAGGGAAGGCTCATTGATGGAGGTGGGGAGGGAAGGCTCATTGATGGAGGTGGGGAGGGAAGGATCATTGATGGAGGTGGGGGGAGGGAAGGATCATTGATGGAGGTGGGGGGAGGGAAGGATCATTGATGGAGGTGGGGGGAGGGAAGGATCATTGATGGAGATGGGGGGAGGGAAGGAAGGCTCATTGATGGAGGTGCAGGGGGAAGGCTCATTGATGGAGGTGCAGGGGGAAGGCTCATTGATGGAGGTGGGGAGGGAAGGCTCATTGATTGAGGTGGGGGGAGGTTCATTGATGAAGGTGGGGGGGGATCATGGGTGGAGGTGGGGAGGGAAGACTGGCCCACGTAGTCAGATCCAATAGAACAATGCCCCATCATTGGTTTTAACAGGGGGAATAGTGCCAGAACTGGACCACGGAGTAATGGAAGTAGGTTTGAGGATTACAACAAAGAGTTTGAAGTGTTGACTTAGCCTTCTAACTCTCCAGATCTCAATCCAATCGATCACCTGTGGGATATGCTAGAAAAATTAGTCTGATCCATCCAAACTTACAGGACTTAAAGGATCTGCTACTGATGGCTTGGTGTCAGATACCACAGCGTACGTTCAGTGTACAAGTTGAGTCCATACCTGGACAGGTTATGGTGGATAGTCATAATGTTATGGCTGATCGGTGTGTTTTTATTATGTGTTCAGGTTTTAACATGATCAACCTGATGCTTGGATTGAGTTGGGTTAAATAAACTTCAGATTTGACCATATTTGGAGTATGTTCATTTTTTGGAGAGATGTCACACCTCTAAAATCCTTCATACTGTCCTGAGGGACAGAAGTATATTTCTAGGTAGAAGCAATTGAAGGCCGATCTGAGGACCTGGGTGAGAAGCCGCTGACTCAGATATAATTTTGCAGCAGGCCAGAGTTTGGAGACTCTATATTTTTTATAATCAGGGAGACCAGCATTGGCCCCAGGACAGAACCCCGTGGCCCCCCCATTCAAAGAAGGACTCATTTCTCACTACTCTCTGGATCTGATCATATGACCGGTTTCCTATAAACATACATACAATTTTGTAAACTCCAACAGATCAAATTTTATGGATTAAGCATTTACCAGGTACAGTAACATATGGCAGTTCTGGGGCACCCCTTTGCATTTGTAGGCAGGTGCAGTTTGCTACTTTGCCACTCGGTGGCTCTATAGCAGAATAGTGTCTGGTTACATTAAGCAAGGTTATCAGGTGTTAGGTCCCTTTTAGTTAGAGCCCTCCTGCAGTGATGTCATGGCCCTGGGTGGGTCAGTGCCCTGTTATAAGCCAGGGTGGGAGGAGCCTTAGTACACTTGGGATATGGGAGCCAACAACCCCACACAAGCACAGATGTAATCAGCACATGTAGGCCCTGGACAGGAGGCCGGTAGGAGTGGGCCTGTTATTAAGGAGGAGCTGGCTGTAGTATTTCTGCCCCTTATGGAAGTGGGGGGGGGGGGGAGTTTAGGGCGGATTGCAAAAGGCCTTTTAGGCCAGGCTGGAGATCTCTGTGTGAGGTTGCTTCCCTGGAAGGTTCCTGGGAGAGGTGAACCCAGCAAGGAGGTGACTTCAGAGATCTCATTCTAGTGATTACTAATGACTGCGGGTAGAGGAGAGACTGTAAAGGAGATAGCTGCTGAGGTGCGTATGCTTTCACATGTGACTACTGCGGACCGTCCACTAAATGTGATTGACTGTGTAATGTCATGTGACTCCGGGAATGTATGTCCTAGTGATGTGACTGTTATGCCATTTCCTGTACAGCAAAACTTTTTACGGATGGACATTCCTTCCTTTGGGGACGACATGAAGGTCAATGGCCAGGAATGTTGTGTAGAGACCTCTGGCATGAAATAGGGCACAAGATGACGGAAGGGTTCGGCCTCAGCAGGAGGGATAGCGCTCTAGCAGGACAGGAGCAGGGGTGGGGACTTGAACGCTTGGCGCCAAATTCAGCCAACCATGAAGCTCCTCTTACACGTTCGTCCTTCTTGGCTCTGATGTGGCCAGATGGAAATTTGGCAAACCACCTTTCTATAGTTGTAGAATCCAAAGCTTTGTCCTCCTGACGTTCCTCGGGTTATATGAACAGAGAGAGAGAACGGAAATCTTTTCTCTTTATAGCAGATTTAAAAATAAGAAGGAAGTAAAGACTTGGCATGTTCCCCCAATGTATCATCTTATTTATCTTATCTTATCCAATGTATCATATTATTTATCTTATCTTATCCAATGTATCATATTATTTATCTTATCCAATGTATCATATTATTCATCTTATCCAATGTATCATCTTATCCAATGTATCATATTATTCATCTTATCCAATGTATCATCTTACCCAATGTATCATATTGTAGATACCAGTGGCGGCTGGTGCTGCATTTTTTGGGGGAGGGCGGCAAACAAACCACCCGACCCCCCACCCCTGTTCAGTCGGTCAGTCAAACCCCCTTCACCCACCAGTCCCGCACTTACCCCATCCAGGTCGTGGGCAGCTTTGGCGGCTTCCCCCCTGCTTCTCCTCTCGTCCGATCCGGACTTAAGACCCGCTTCCTGATTGGCCCGGTAGAAGAAGCAGGAAGACAATAGCGATATTAATTCACTATTGTTACACAACTGGGGGGAGGGGGGGCTCGGGGCCCTGAGCCCACCCTTTTTTAAGCCAATTAGGACCTCAGGCTCTTATCATGTGCTTCAAAAAAGAAAACCCCATTGAAATCCATGTGTCTGGTGCCTCGCATGTAGAGTAGGGGCCGGGCGCATGGATTAGGGGGCGGCGCCCCTGTGGCCCTTATGGAGTGGCCGCCACTGGTAGATATGACGACATCTTTATCTGTCCATGGTAATCCACCCCCCATCGTTAGGTTTTCACTTTCAGTAACCAACTAAAGGAAAATAGAAATCTTCATGTCTTGAAAACTCCCCGCCATCATTACCTGGGAAGCCCGCCGCGCTCTCAGATGAATCTTTTATCTATCGGCGGAGAGATTGCGCCGCGCGGTGCTAAGCTGCGTTGTATACGTTGCCGGCTGCCAATGACTTTCTGATACTCGACAAGACGCCGCCCCGGATCAAAGCCTTCCGCCACCTACTTGGGCTGCGCTAAATAAATCTTCTCCTTAATTTTGTACAGAGGAACTGGCAGGAGTTTTGTACTTCTTCTAAGCCAGGTTGAAAGAAATCGCATCGGCGGCCCTCGGAGCGCGTGGTCTGGTGCCGGAGAAAAACGCTCATCAAACATTGGAAGACTTTACATCTCTGAGACGTCCGACTCCTTCCAAATCCAAGGAAATCATCATTAGGTGAAATGACGTCTCTGATATCACCGAGAAGATGATCCGCGACTCAAACAGCAATTAGATCACCTCTAAGTC
Source organism: Lithobates septentrionalis (assembly GCA_037952835.1). Taxonomy (NCBI): domain Eukaryota; kingdom Metazoa; phylum Chordata; class Amphibia; order Anura; family Ranidae; genus Lithobates; species Lithobates septentrionalis. The sequence goes on from JBBDGP010004650.1 coordinate 12,404, forward strand.
TTCTTTTTATAGAGCTTTATTAAAGGAAAACTCTTCTTCCACAAATTACTACTTTTTAATTTTTTGTATTACTATGTGACCTGTATATATATATACACACACACACACACTATATTACCAAAAGTATTGGGACGCCTGCCTTTACACACACATGACCTTTAATGACATCCCAGTCTTAGTCCGTAGGGTTCAATATTCAGTTGGCTCCGCCCTTTGCAGCTATAACAGCTTCACTTCTTCTGGGAAGGCCGTCCACAGGGTTTAGGAGGGTGTCTATGGGAATGTTTGATCATTCTTCCAGAAGAGCATTTGCGAGGTCAGGCACTGATGTTGGATGAGAAGGCCTGGCTCGCTGTCTCTGCTCTAAATTCATCCCAAAGGTGTTCTATCGGTTTGAGGTCAGGACTCTGTGTAGGCCAGTCAAGTTCCTCCACCCCAAACTCGCTCATCCATGTCTTTATGGACCTTGATTTGTGCACTGGTCCAAATCATTTGGTGGAGGGGGGATTATAGTGTGGGGGGAGGGGAGATTATGGTTTGGGGGGGAGGGGGGATTATGGTGTGGGGGTTGTTTTTCAGGGGTTGGGATTGGCCTCTTAGTTCCAGTGAAGGGAACTCTTAAGGCGTCAGCATACCAAGACATTGTGGACAATTTCATGCTCCCAACTTTGTGGGAGGAGTTTGGGGACGGCCCCTTCCTGTTCCAACATGACTGCCCTCCAGTGCACAAAGCAAGGTCCATAAAGACACGGATGAGCGAGTTTGGGGTGGAGGAACTTGACTGGCCTGCACAGAGTCCTGACCTCAACCCCAAAGAACACCTTTGCGATGAATTAGAGCAGATACTGCAAGCCAGGCCTTCTCGTCCAACATCATTGCCTGACCTCACAAATGTGCTTCTGGAAGAATGGTCAATTACCCAATTTGTTTGGTAAAATATAAAAGATGAGGTTGCACCGAGTAAATGGATACCCAACATGTCAAACCTTAAAAATGGGTGACAGACTTCAGTCCCCTATATTTTCCATAGGTGACTCTGTAAAATCCCCCTACAGGTCATCAGTTTAGTGATATGCAGGAGCTCTGGTGATATGTAACGTGTATCACAATCAATGTTTTTGTGTGTAAGCACCCCCAGCATGTGCGTTTTGGTTTATACATGTATGTATGAGGGGATTGGGGGGGGGGGGCTCAAAAATTTGGGGAGGGGATTTTTAAGTGTTTGGATGTAACTTTATCTTATTTTTATTTAATATTTGTTTTTGTTCACATGGGGGACACACATTACCTTATACTGTATGATGTGTTTTTGGTGACAGGTTCTCTTTAATGAGACATCCGGGGTCTAAAAAATTGTCTTTTAGTACTCTCCGGATTGCAAAGTCCTTATCAGGGACCCAGGATTTTCAGAGGTTCGAAGAATTTAGGGTGGGAAGAGCCTCCAAACCCTGAGTGCGGGGACTTTGGTCCTGAAGGGTTTAGTCAATGTGCATCAGAGCCCAGAAAAGGAAGAGGAAACAGTCGGCCCCCGTCTGTGAGATAGAGCAGGATGGACTAGCTTGGGACTGAGCCAGGGTTGCTGGACTGTGAAAACCCCTCCTTGGGACCCCTGCAGGAGATGGGAAACCCCAATGTGGGACTGGTATAGTGGCGGTGAGCCATTTCCTTGTTTTTTGCCAGTGAACCGGTTATGGACTCTTCTGTTTGGTTTTTCTGCAAACTGTTTTGTTTTTTGGACTATTTGCAAATTCCAATAAAAACTGTAACTTTTCCAAGTACCTGGCGGTGGTCCCGGGCTCCCATATGACTATATATATATATATATATATATATATATATATATTGTAGCAGAGCGTCCCAGAGAGAGCCAGGAAAAGTCCTCTTCGGGTTTTATACGTCTCCCAGGCTCCTCATATACATTCAGGGATCTCTGATCCATGGTCCAGTTGGGGTCTTGGTCCTCACCGGAGACAAACAGCCTTGGCTCTCGGAACCTCAGACAACTTCTGTCTAGGAGAGCAAAAGGTCAGTGAAAGCCATTGAGCTGTGTGTGAAGCTGACAAGCTGTAGGCTTGCTGGGCCTGGTAGTTAGGATCTGTAAATATTGTATAGATAGTGTCGAAATGCGGCTCGGTTTTTGGTTTTTGTTTGGCTATTTTTATTCCTATTTGTTTTTCTGGAACTATTCACACCCCTTGAAATTCCCCACATTTTTCTCATGTTACAACCAAAAACGTAAATGTATTTTATTGGGATTTTATGTGATAGACCAACACAAAGTGTCACATAATTGTGAAGTGGAAGGAAAATGATAAATGATACAAATAAATATGTGAAAAGTGTGGGGGGGGGGGCATTTGTATGGCGCCCCCCGGAGTCAATACTTTGTAGAACCCGATTTCTCTACAAGTCTTTTTGGGGGTGTCTCTACCAGCTTTGCACATCTAGAGAGGACATTTCTGCCCATTCTTCTTTGTAAAATATCTCAAGCTCTGTCAGATTGGATGGAGAGCGTCTGTGAACAGCAATTTTCAAGTCTTGCCACAGATTCTCAATGGGATTTAGGTCTGGACTGTGACTGGGCCATTCTAACACATGAATATGCTTTGATCTAAACCATTCCATTGTAGCTCTGGCTGGATGTTTCGGGTCGTTGTCCTGCTGGAAGGTGAACCTCCGCCCCGGTCTCAAGTCTTTTGTAGACTCTAACAGGTTTTCTTCTAAGATTGTCCTGTATTTGTCTCCATCCATCTTCCCATCAACTGTGACCAGCTTCCCTGTCCCTGCTGAAGAAAACCATCCCCACCACATGATGCTGCCACCACCATGTTTCACAGTGGGGATGGTGTGTTCAGGGTGATGTGCAGTGTTAGTTTCCCCACACATAGTGTTTTACTTTTAGGCCATAAAGTTGAATTTTGGTCTCATGTGACCAGATCACCTTCTTCCACATGTTTGCTGTGTCCTCCACATGGCTTCTCACAAACTACAAACAGGACTTCTTATGACTTTCTTTCTCCAATGTCTTTCTTCTTGTCACTCTTCCATAAAGGGCAGATTTGTGGAGAACACGACTAATAGTTGTCCTGTGGACAGATTCTCCCACCTGAGCTGTGGATCTCTGCAGCTCCTCCAGAGTTACCATGGACCTCTTGGCTCTTCTCTGATGAATGCTCTCCTTGCCCGGCCGGTCAGTTTAGGTGGACGGCCATGTCTTGGTAGGTTTGCAGTTGTGCCATACTCTTTCCATTCTCCGATGATGGATTGAACAGAGCTCCGTGAGATGTTCAAAGCTTGGGAGATTTTTTTTATAACCTAACCCTGCTTTATACTTCTCCACAACTTTATCCCTGACCTGTCTGGTGTGTTCCTTGGTCTTCATGATGCTGTTTGTTCACTAAGGTACTCTAACAAACCTCTGAGGGCTTCACAGAACAGCTATATTTATACTGAGATGAAATGACACACAGGTGGACTCTATTTACTAATTAGGTGACTTCTGAAGGCAATTGGTTCCACTAGATTTTAGTTAGGAGTATCAGAGTAAAGGGGGCTGAATACAAATGCCCCTCCCCCCCCCACACTTTTCACATATTTATTTGTATCATTTATCGTTTTCCTTCCACTTCACAATTATGTGACACTTTGTGTTGGTCTATCACATAAAATCCCAATAAAATACATTTACATTTTTGGTTGTATACTCTCCCTGCAGACTATCACCTCTCCCTGACGGCTCCAACATAGACTGGCAATATGGGGGATGGGAGCCCCCCTTATACAGTGGGGGATGGGGGGGGGTTCTATTTATTCCTTCAGATTATTGGTTCTTGAGACTCAGCTGATCGGGGAGAAAGGCGCGGTGCATTATGGGTTTGGCCAATAGTTTGTCCTGAATGTAGATTGTATATCTCAGGGATTCTTGAACCCGAAGCAACTCTGAACCTCGACCCTAATGACCACCTGAGACTTACAATCTATATAGTCATAGAATATATATATATATATATATACAGTATGTGACAAAAGTAAGTACACCCCTCAGTGACATTTGTGTAAATCTTTTCTTCTATCTTTTCATGTGACAACACTGAAGAAATGACACTTGTCTACAATGTAAAGTAGTGAGTGTACAGCTTGTATAACAGTGTAAGTTTGCTGTCCCCTCAAAATAACTCAACACACAGCCATTAATGTCTAAACCGCTGGCAACAAAAGTCAGTACACCCCTAAGTGAAAATCTCCAAATTGGGCCCAATTAGCCATTTTCCCTCCCCGGTGTCTCGTGACTCGTTAGTGTTACAAGGTCTCAGGTGTGAATAGGGAGCAGGTGTGTTAAATTTGGTGTTATCGCTCTCACTCTCTCATACTGGTCACTGGAAGTACAACATGGCACCTCATGGCAAAGAACTCTCTGAGGATCTGAATATAAGAATTGTTCCTCTACATAAAGATGGCCTAGGCTATAAGAAGATTGCCAAGACCCTGAAACTGATCTGCAGCACGGTGGCCAAGACCATACAGCGGTATAACAGGACAGGTTCCCCTCAGAACAGGCCTCGTCATGGTCCACCAAAGAAGTTGAAGTCACATGCTCAGCGTCATATCCAGAGGTTGTCTTTGGGAAATAGACGTATGAGTGCTGCCAGCATTGTTCCAGAGGTTGGGGGGGGGGGGGGTCAGCCTGTCAGTGCTCAGACCATACGCCGCACACTGCATCAAATTGGTCTGCATGGCTGTCATCCCAGAAGGAAGCCTCTTCTAAAGATGATGCACAAGAAAGTCCACAAACAGTTTGCTGAAGACAAGCAGACTAAGGACATGGATTACTGGAACCATGTCCTGTGGTCTGATGAGACCAAGATAAACGTATTTGGTTCAGATGGTGACAAGCGTGTGTGGGGGCAACCAGGTGAGGAGGACAAAGACAAGTGTGTCTTGTCTACAGTCCAGCATGGTAGTGGGAGTGTCATGGTCTGGGGCTGCATGAGTGTTGCCGGCACTGGGGGGCTACAGATCATTGAGGGAACCATGAATGCCAACATGTACTGTGACATACTGAAGCAGATCATGATCCCCTCCCTTCAGAGGTTGGGCCGCAGGGCAGTATTCCAACATGATAACCACCCCAAACACCTCCAAGATGACCACTGCCTTGCTAAAAAAAGCTGAGGGTAAAGGTGATGGACTGGCCAAGCATGTCTCCAGACCTAAACCCTATTGATCATCTGTGGGACATCCTCAAACGGAAGGTGGAGGAGCGCAAGGTCTCTAACATCCACCAGCTCTGTGATGTCATCATGGAGGAGGGGAAGAGGACTCCAGTGACAACCTGTGAAGCTCTGGTGACCTCCATGCCCAAGAGGGTTAAGGCAGTGCTGGAAAATAATGGTGGCCACACAAAATATTGACACTTTGGGCCCAATTTGGAGATTTTCACTTAGGGGTGTACTGACTTTTGTTGCCAGCGGTTTAGACATTAATGGCTGTGTGTTGAGTTATTTTGAGGGGACAGCAAATTTACACTGTTATACAAGCTGTACACTCACTACTTTACATTGTAGACAAGTGTCATTTCTTCAGTGTTGTCACATGAAAAGATACAAGAAAAGATTTACACAAATGTGACTGAGGGGTGTACTTACTTTTGTCAGATATTGTATATACTGTATATATCACATAATCTTTATTTTACTCCAATTTATTGATCAGAACTTTTTCGCAATTTGTAGATTTCTGAATGTTGTCTGTGTTCAGAATCCTCCCAATTCTCTCCCAAACAGCAAATAACAGATCACAATGTAACAACTCTTCATAATCAGATGTCAGTGTACAGAGCGGGCAGTGATGATCACACACCACCACCACTCACAGTTGTGCTTACAGCTGATCTACCATCTCATTACTAACTTGTATGATCAGGAACATTCTGTGTAAAGGTTAATGAGTGCTGCCACCTGCTGGATGTGACGGTCGCTTACATATCCAGGGCCATATTACCCAGAATGCACCTGATCTCCTTGTTTGTAATCAGAGGACATTTTGGCAGCAAATATTTCAGAAAATTACCCATCAATCAAATGCAGACTTCCCTTCTCTGGCTGTCAATTCTGGTGCCGGGTTCTCAAAACTTCGCCCCTCGGGTCAAATCCCGCCCATTACAAAATCTTACCCGCAGCCGGGGTCAGCGGCGTATCCTCAATGTGCTCCAGTGCAGGTTCCCCTCCGCTGCCATCATCCCCATCAATGGTTGTTAGGACCGCCAGCATCCTAGCAACCAATGACATGCTGGGAGAAGGATGACGACCTGATGTTTTGGGGGACTCTGACAGGGACTCATAAAAAGGGGGGGCTCTGAAGGGGACCCTGATATAAAGGAGGACTCTGGGTCTCTGATGTAAGGGGGTTCTGAAGGGGACTGTAATGTAAGGGGGGACTTTGATTTATGGGGGACTCAGATGTAAGGGGGGACTTTGACTGGCTCTCTAATGTAAGGGAGGACTCAGATGGAGTCCCTGATATAAAGGAGGACTCCGGGTCTCTGATGTGCAGTAAGGGGGTTATGAAGGGGACTGTAATATGAGGGGGGTCTTTGATGTATGGGGGACTCAGATGTAGGGGGGAACTCTGACTGGCTCTCTGATGTATGGAGGACTCTGATGTATGGAGAGACTCTAATGGGGACCCTGAAGTAAGGGGGACTCTGATGTAAGGGGGGGGCTCTGATGTATGGAGAGACTCTAATGGGGACCCTAAAGTAAGGGGGACTCTGATTGGCTCTCCAATGTAAGGGGGAGGACTCTGATGTATGGAGAGACTCTAATGGGGGCCCTGAAGTAAGGGGGACTCTGATTGGCCCTCTGATGTAAGGGGGGGGACTCTGATGTATGGAGAAACTTTAATGGGGACCCTGAAGTAAGGGGGACTCTGATTGGCTCTCCAATGTAAGGGGGAGGACTCTGATGTATGGAGAGACTCTAATAGGGACCCTGAAGTAAGGGGGACTCTGATTGGCTCTCTGATGTAAGGGGGGGGAGACTCTGATGTAAGAGAAAAATCTGATGTAAGGAAATCCTCTAATTGGGAACCTTGATGTAAGGAAGGATTCTGACTGGGTCTTTGATGTATTGAGGGTGGGGGGCTCTGATGTAAGGGTTACTCATTCATTCATTCAGCCCGGGAATATTTGTAAAATATACAATGTGGCCCTCGTATTGAAAAGTTTGGAGACCCCTTAACTTGTAACTGTCAGCCTTGCAATGCCTCATGGGACTTGTAGTCCCCCAACAGCTGGAGGGCCGCCGGTTGAGCGCCCATCTAATGGATGTAAATCTGATTATTAAGAAATGCTATGAAGTGAAATGAATGTAAAACATAAGAATCAATCAGGTAAGCAGGTTACATTGTATCAGTCTGTAAATTATAATAATAATGCTTTAGGCCCCAGCTGGAGAAAAATAAGGACAGGATGGACGGAAGAAATCTTGTGGTTCTGCCCGATCTCCTCTGTTGATATGACCAGAGGGGAGGAGCCGATGGTTTGGACCGAACTGTCTATACGGATTCTATAGATGCTCCCCCTCCCCCCCCCCCTGTCACTGGGACATTCTGACAAACTGACCCCCACAACCACCAGCCAGGGTTGTGGGGATGAGGCCCTTGTCCTCATCAACGTGGGGGAAAGGTGCCAGGGGGGAAGGGCAAGGCATTCCCCTCCCCCATGTTGAGGGCATATAGCCTGGTATGAATTAGGATGGGGGGGCATATACCCATCCCCCTCCCCCCTTCCTGGCCAGCCAGGCTGCACAAATGAAATAAGGGTCTGGTGTGGATTTTTAAGGGGGACCTCACCCTTTTTTTTTGTTTTGTGTGTGAGGCCCCCCCATACATCCCACACCAGACCCATTTTTTATTATTCTTACAGCAAAAATGACATCTGCAAAGAAAAAAAATTTTATCGATTAAATCGCTATAAAATGATATTTCATTTGTCGTCTTCTTTATAAAAGAAATGCACACAGACCCTCCAAGTGTCTCTCAAAATACATAGAAAACCCCTGGAGGGTCTGTGTGTTTTTTTTTTTTTGTTTGTTTGTTTTAAGGACGACAATGAAATATCTACTATAAAGTCCTAAGCGAAGAAAAAAATGTTTTGGCATTCCAATAATTCGATATCGAAAAATAGAAAAAAGTGGGGACTTTAACGGTGCAAATGGACACAAAGTAATTAAAAATCATCATTTATTAGAAGTCAATAAAATTCATCTTGTAAAACAGATATTTTCAACAGATACATCGATCACATTGAATAAAAAATGATGCTGCCAATCATTGGGCTTGGATTGATCGGTTTGTACAAAAGTCATCGCGTCTACAAACTATGGGATCATCTTTTTTTTTTTTTTTTTACTAAAAATGGCGGCGATCAGCGAATTATAGCGGGACTTGCGACATCAATCTGGGACTAACTGACACTTTTTGGGAACCAGCGACACTAATACAGCGATCAGTGTTGAAAATATGCACTGTCACTGTACTAATAACACTGTCTGGGAAGGGGTTAACATCAGGGGCGATCAAAGGGTTCAATCTTTGCCTAGCTGGTGTTTTCTCATTGTGTGGGAGGGGCTTTTACTAGGGGAAGACATTAATCGTGCCCCTGCTTTGCAGGATCACTACCTTCCCCTCTCACAGGACAGCGATCGGCCTTGTTTACATTGGCGGATCGCCGTTCTGGCTCTCTGCCTAATGATCGGTGGGTGCCGGCGCACATCGAAATCCGCGGTACCTGCAGATCAGCTCCCGCTGTGTATAATCCCGCATGCGCGCCCCAAGCCCCGGAATGCAGGATCGCTTACTAGGTACGTGATCCTGCGCCGGAGAGCCGCCTTGCCGCCGTATGAGTAAGTTATACCGTCGGCAAGCGGTTAAAAAAAAAATCGTTGCTCCTGGTTGGATGGAATTTACCAATTGTCTTTTTTTCAGTAAATGTTCAGCCCTGCCCATCCCCCTCATGCTATTTTTGACACCCCCTTGCCTATTAGCCCAAAAAAATGACCATTTTTTCAATTTGGCAGATTCACCTCCCATTGATTTTTGGGGGTTTGGCATACAAACTTCTCTGAAATTGTGCTCTAATCAAACCCGGGGCAGTTCACCTGATTGGCTGATCGCCAATGACCAGGCTCTGGGATATCGGACCCCTTTACTGCCTGTCCCCCAATATCTTCACCCCTCCATCCAACAACCATACCCCAGCATGGAGGGGCTCGGTGAAGGTGGTGGTGAAGGTGTGGAGGTGTCGGATCGGGTCGCACAGATCATAAAAGGACAACTGCCCGGCCTCGTAATCCAGGTAGACCCGGACTGTATGGCCGGTGATATTGTACGGTAATTGGATCTCCTTCCTGTTATGTGTGACCACGTGTTGGTTCTCGTGTCTTAGCAAACCCCAGGACCGATCGTTATTTCCAATCCGGGACTGTGCCCACCCTGTCCTCTCTATACTGGGGTAACACATCCCGACTATCCAGTGCTCTGATTTACCGACATCCACTTCCCAATAATGTCTCCCCGAGGAAAATCTCCGACGGCTCAACACCTGAGCGCGATGCTGGAATCTGTCCGGTGTGTCCGGGCGCTCCCGCTTTATATCTGACCACGACGCGGCCTTCATATTGTCTGATAGAAGCAGATTGCTGTGAGCCGTGTTCTCGTCCAATACCAGCTCTGCAGCCTCCTGTATATTGAAGAATACATGTTCCGTAGTTGTCATATCGGAGAACCCCATGTGTAATGTGTGTAAGATCCTGGCCACATCCAGATCCTCTCCATCATGGAGGATCTGATCATCATCTCCACCCTCAGCATCATAGAAGTCCCCTGTGTCTAATTCCTGGAGGAGGGTCAGGGGGTCCGCCATGTTACACAGCTCCTCGATGTGACGCGTCTTCCTGGACAGCTCCTCCTTCTTTATTTCCAGCTTTTGGATCTGATCAGACAATGATACGGAGACCCGCTCTGCCTGATCAATGATCTCACTCAGGACCTTCTTCTCCAGGTCCTCCTGACGTCTCCTGAGGTCCCGGAACAGGACGTCGACTCTCTCCGTTACATCGCATGCTTTGTGTTCTGCGTTCCTTCTGCGTTCCTCCAGACTCAGGACTCTTTCTTCCATCTTCTCCCTCTTTGAGGTCAATGACTGTAGAAGATTTCTGAGTTCCTGTTTCTCCTTCATGGAGGCCTCATCCAGCGTCTCCACCTTGTGTCCCCGATGTTCTCCGGCCAAGCTGCAGCCCACACAGATACAAGCCGCATCCACAGTGCAGTAATATTCCAGAATCTTCCTATGAATAAGGCATTTTCTCTTCTCCATGGAGGTGGTGGGGTCACATAAGACATGTTCTGGTGACTTGCTGTGAACTCTCAGGTGGTCATCACAGATGTAAGACTCACACAGCAGACAGGACTTCACAGCCGACACGGGAAAATCAATGCAGTAAGTACAGATGTTCCCACTTACTGCCTGACCTGGCTGCGTAGACTGGAAGGTCTCCACGATGCTCCGCAATGTTATGTTCCTTTGCAGTGCAGGACGTTCCCGGAACCCTTCTCTACATTCAGGACAGAAGTACCGTCCAGACCTCTCCTGTGTCTCCAGCACACGATCTATGCAGACCTGGCAGAAGTTGTGACCACATTTCAGGTTTACAGGATCTGTATAAATGTTCAGACAGACGGAACATTCCAGCTCTGCGCTCAGAGCAGCAGACGCCATCGCTGAGAGCGGAAGAGAGAAACGAAAGTGAAACTTTCAGACACTTCCAAATAATAAGATCAGATTTACATGACTCAACTCAGGGAGCGGCTGGATTGGTCTCCTCTCTTCCACCTACAGGAAGCTTGGAGCTCCCATTGAGGAACGCAGATAACAAACCCTCAACTCCCTCAAAATAAACACCCTGCAACCTTACACCCAACATTGATTACCTTTCCCCAATCGGAGAACATTGATTACCTTTCCCCAGCTCACCCAATCGGGGAACATTGATTACCTTTCCCCAACTTACCACATCGGGGAACATTGATTACCTTTCCCCAACTTACCCCATCGGGGAACATTGATTACCTTTCCCCAGCTCACCCAATCGAGGAACATTGATTACCTTTCCCCAACTTACCACATCGGGGAACATTGATTACCTTTCCCAAGCTCACCCAATCGGGGAACATTGATTACCTTTCCCCAGCTCACCCTATGGGGGAACATTGATTACCTTTCCCCAACTTACCCCATCGGGGAACATTGATTACCTTTCCCAAGCTCACCCAATCGGGGAACATTGATTACCTTTCCCCAGCTCACCCAATCAGGGAACATTGATTACCTTTCCCCAGCTCACCCCATCGGAGAACATTGATTACCTTTCCCCAGCTCACCCCATCGGAGAACATTGATTACCTTTCTCCAGCTCACCCCATCAGAGAACATTGATTACCTTTCCCCAGCTCACCCCATTGGAGAACATTGATTACCTTTCCCCAGCTCACCCAATCAGGGAACATTGATTACCTTTCCCCAGCTCACCCCATCGGAGAACATTGATTACCTTTCCCCAGCTCACCCCAACGGAGAACATTGATTACCTTTCCCCAGCTCACCCCATTGGAGAACATTGATTACCTTTCCCAAGCTCACCCAATCGGGGAACATTGATTACCTTTCCCAAGCTCACCCAATCGGGGAACATTGATTACCTTTCCCCAGCTCACCCAATCAGGGAACATTGATTACCTTTCCCCAACTCACCCCATCGGAGAACATTGATTACCTTTCCCCAGCTCACCCAAACGGGGAACATTGATTACCTTTCCCCAGGTCACCCCATCGGAGAACATTGATTACGTTTCCCCAGCTCACCCAATCGGGGAACATTGATTACCTTTCCCAAGCTCACCCCATCGGAGAACATTGATTACCTTTCCCCAGCTCACCCAATCGGAGAACATTGATTACCTTTCCCCAACTTACCCCATCGGGGAACATTGATTACCTTTCCCCAGCTCACCCCATTGGAGAACATTGATTACCTTTCCCAAGCTCACCCCATCGGAGAACATTGATTACCTTTCCCCAGCTCACCCCATCGGGGAACATTGATTACCTTTCCCAAGCTCACCCAATCGGGGAACATTGATTACCTTTCCCAAGCTCACCCAATCGGGGAACATTGATTACCTTTCCCCAGCTCACCCAATCAGGGAACATTGATTACCTTTCCCCAACTCACCCCATCGGAGAACATTGATTACCTTTCCCCAGCTCACCCAATTGGGGAACATTGATTACCTTTCCCCAACTCACCCCATCGGAGAACATTGATTACCTTTCCCCAGCTCACCCTATGGGGGAACATTGATTACCTTTCCCCAGCTCACCCCATCGGGGAACATTGATTACCTTTCCCCAGCTCACCCAATCGGGAAACATTGATTACCTTTCCCCAGCTCACCCCATCGGGGAACATTGATTACCTTTCCCCAGCTCACCCAATCAGGGAACATTGATTACCTTTCCCCAGCTCACCCCATCGGAGAACATTGATTACCTTTCCCCAGCTCACCCCATCGGAGAACATTGATTACCTTTCTCCAGCTCACCCCATCGGAGAACATTGATTACCTTTCCCCAGCTCACCCCATTGGAGAACGTTGATTACCTTTCCCCAGCTCACCCAATCAGGGAACATTGATTACCTTTCCCCAGCTCACCCCATCGGAGAACATTGATTACCTTTCCCCAGCTCACCCAATCAGAGAACATTGATTACCTTTCCCCAACTTCCCCCTTTGGGGTACATTGATTACCTTTCCCCAGCTCACCCCATTGGAGAACATTGATTACCTTTCCCAAGCTCACCCCATCGGAGAACATTGATTACCTTTCCCCAGCTCACCCCATCGGGGAACATTGATTACCTTTCCCCAGCTCACCCCATCGGGGGAACATTGATTACCTCTTCCCAGCTCACCACATCGGAGAACATTGATTACCTTTCCCCAGCTCACCCCATCGGGGGAACATTGATTACCTCTCCCCAGCTCACCCCATCGGAGAACATTGATTAGCTCTCCCCAGCTCACCCCATCGGAGAACATTGATTACCTTTCCCCACCTCACCCCATCGGGGGAACATTGATTACCTTTCCCCAGATCACCCCATCGGAGAACATTGATTACCTTTCCCCAGATCACCCCATCGGGGGAACATTGATTACCTCTCCCCAGCTCACCCCATCAGAGAACATTGATTACCTCTCCCCAGCTCACCCAATCGGGGAACATTGATTACCTTTCCCAAGCTCACCCAATCAGGGAACATTGATTACCTTTCCCCAACTCACCCCATCGGAGAACATTGATTACCTTTCCCCAGCTCACCCAAACGGGGAACATTGATTACCTTTCCCCAGGTCACCCCATCGGAGAACATTGATTACCTTTCCCCAGCTCACCCAATCGGGGAACATTGATTACCTTTCCCAAGCTCACCCCATCGGAGAACATTGATTACCTTTCCCCAGCTCACCCAATCGGAGAACATTGATTACCTTTCCCCAACTTACCCCATCGGGGAACATTGATTACCTTTCCCCAGCTCACCCCATTGGAGAACATTGATTACCTTTCCCAAGCTCACCCCATCGGAGAACATTGATTACCTTTCCCCAGCTCACCCCATCGGGGAACATTGATTACCTTTCCCAAGCTCACCCAATCGGGGAACATTGATTACCTTTCCCCAGCTCACCCAATCAGGGAACATTGATTAACTTTCCCCAACTCACCCCATCGGAGAACATTGATTACCTTTCCCCAGCTCACCCAAACGGGGAACATTGATTACCTTTGCCCAGGTCACCCCATCGGAGAACATTGATTACCTTTCCCCAGCTCACCCAATCGGGGAACATTGATTACCTTTCCCAAGCTCACCCCATCGGAGAACATTGATTACCTTTCCCCAGCTCACCCAATCGGAGAACATTGATTACCTTTCCCCAATTTACCCCATCGGGGAACATTGATTACCTTTCCCCAGCTAACCCCATTGGAGAACATTGATTAACTTTCCCAAGCTCACCCCATCGGAGAACATTGATAACCTTTCCCCAGCTCACCCCATCGGGGAACATTGATTACCTTTCCCAAGCTCACCCAATCGGGGAACATTGATTACCTTTCCCAAGCTCACCCAATCGGGGAACATTGATTACCTTTCCCAAGCTCACCCAATCAGGGAACATTGATTACCTTTCCCCAACTCACCCCATCGGAGAACATTGATTACCTTTCCCCAGCTCACCCAATCGGGGAACATTGATTACCTTTCCCAAGCTCACCCCATCGGAGAACATTGATTACCTTTCCCCAGCTCACCCAATCAGAGAACATTGATTACCTTTCCCCAACTTCCCCCTTTGGGGAACATTGATTACCTTTCCCCAGCTCACCCCATTGGAGAACATTGATTACCTTTCCCAAGCTCACCCCATCGGAGAACATTGATTACCTTTCCCCAGCTCACCCCATCGGGGAACATTGATTACCTTTCCCCAGCTCACCCCATCGGGGGAACATTGATTACCTCTTCCCAGCTCACCCCATCGGAGAACATTGATTACCTTTCCCCAGCTCACCCCATCGGGGGAACATTGATTACCTCTCCCCACCTCACCCCATCGGAGAACATTGATTACCTCTCCCCAGCTCACCCCATCGGAGAACATTGATTACCTTTCCCCACCTCACCCCATCAGGGAACATTGATTACCTTTCCCCAACTTACCCCATCAGGGAACATTGATTACCTCTCCCCAGCTCACCCCATCGGAGAACATTGATTACCTTTCCCCACCTCACCCCATCAGGGAACATTGATTACCTTTCCCCAGATCACCCCATCGGAGAACATTGATTACCTTTCCCCAGATCACCCCATCGGGGGAACATTGATTACCTCTCCCCAGCTCACCCCATCGGAGAACATTGATTACCTCTCCCCAGCTCACCCAATCGGGGAACATTGATTACCTTTCCCAAGCTCACCCAATCGGGGAACATTGATTACCTTTCCCCAGCTCACCCAATCAGGAAACATTGATTACCTTTCCCCAACTCACCCCATCGGAGAACATTGATTACCTTTCCCCAGCTCACCCAAACGGGGAACATTGATTACCTTTCCCCAGGTCACCCCATCGGAGAACATTGATTACGTTTCCCCAGCTCACCCAATCGGGGAACATTGATTACCTTTCCCAAGCTCACCCCATCGGAGAACATTGATTACCTTTCCCCAGCTCACCCAATCGGAGAACATTGATTACCTTTCCCCAACTTACCCCATCGGGGAACATTGATTACCTTTCCCCAGCTCACCCCATTGGAGAACATTGATTACCTTTCCCAAGCTCACCCCATCGGAGAACATTGATTACCTTTCCCCAGCTCACCCCATCGGGGAACATTGATTACCTTTCCCAAGCTCACCCAATCGGGGAACATTGATTACCTTTCCCCAGCTCACCCAATCAGGGAACATTGATTACCTTTCCCCAACTCACCCCATCGGAGAACATTGATTACCTTTCCCCAGCTCACCCAATCGGGGAACATTGATTACCTTTCCCCAACTCACCCCATCGGAGAACATTGATTACCTTTCCCCAGCTCACCCTATGGGGGAACATTGATTACCTTTCCCCAGCTCACCCCATCGGGGAACATTGATTACCTTTCCCCAGCTCACCCAATCGGGAAACATTGATTACCTTTCCCCAGCTCACCCCATCGGGGAACATTGATTACCTTTCCCCAGCTCACCCAATCAGGGAACATTGATTACCTTTCCCCAGCTCACCCCATCGGAGAACATTGATTACCTTTCCCCAGCTCACCCCATCGGAGAACATTGATTACCTTTCTCCAGCTCACCCCATCGGAGAACATTGATTACCTTTCCCCAGCTCACCCCATTGGAGAACGTTGATTACCTTTCCCCAGCTCACCCAATCAGGGAACATTGATTACCTTTCCCCAGCTCACCCCATCGGAGAACATTGATTACCTTTCCCCAGCTCACCCAATCAGAGAACATTGATTACCTTTCCCCAACTTCCCCCTTTGGGGTACATTGATTACCTTTCCCCAGCTCACCCCATTGGAGAACATTGATTACCTTTCCCAAGCTCACCCCATCGGAGAACATTGATTACCTTTCCCCAGCTCACCCCATCGGGGAACATTGATTACCTTTCCCCAGCTCACCCCATCGGGGGAACATTGATTACCTCTTCCCAGCTCACCACATCGGAGAACATTGATTACCTTTCCCCAGCTCACCCCATCGGGGGAACATTGATTACCTCTCCCCAGCTCACCCCATCGGAGAACATTGATTAGCTCTCCCCAGCTCACCCCATCGGAGAACATTGATTACCTTTCCCCACCTCACCCCATCGGGGGAACATTGATTACCTTTCCCAAGCTCACCCAATCAGGGAACATTGATTACCTTTCCCCAACTCACCCCATCGGAGAACATTGATTACCTTTCCCCAGCTCACCCAATCGGGGAACATTGATTACCTTTCCCCAACTCACCCCATCGGAGAACATTGATTACCTTTCCCCAACTCACCCCATCGGAGAACATTGATTACCTTTCCCCAGCTCACCCAATCGGGGAACATTGATTACCTTTCCCAAGCTCACCCCATCGGAGAACATTGATTACCTTTCCCCAGCTCACCCAATCAGAGAACATTGATTACCTTTCCCCAACTTCCCCCTTTGGGGAACATTGATTACCTTTCCCCAGCTCACCCCATTGGAGAACATTGATTACCTTTCCCAAGCTCACCCCATCGGAGAACATTGATTACCTTTCCCCAGCTCACCCCATCGGGGAACATTGATTACCTTTCCCCAGCTCACCCCATCGGGGGAACATTGATTACCTCTTCCCAGCTCACCCCATCGGAGAACATTGATTACCTTTCCCCAGCTCACCCCATCGGGGGAACATTGATTACCTCTCCCCACCTCACCCCATCG
Source organism: Lithobates septentrionalis (assembly GCA_037952835.1). NCBI lineage: Eukaryota > Metazoa > Chordata > Amphibia > Anura > Ranidae > Lithobates > Lithobates septentrionalis. The sequence continues at coordinate 29,523 of JBBDGP010004650.1, forward strand.
GAGAACATTGATTACCTCTCCCCAGCTCACCCCATCGGAGAACATTGATTACCTTTCCCCACCTCACCCCATCAGGGAACATTGATTACCTTTCCCCAACTTACCCCATCAGGGAACATTGATTACCTCTCCCCAGCTCACCCCATCGGAGAACATTGATTACCTTTCCCCACCTCACCCCATCAGGGAACATTGATTACCTTTCCCCAGATCACCCCATCGGAGAACATTGATTACCTTTCCCCAGATCACCCCATCGGGGGAACATTGATTACCTCTCCCCAGCTCACCCCATCGGAGAACATTGATTACCTCTCCCCAGCTCACCCAATCGGGGAACATTGATTACCTTTCCCAAGCTCACCCAATCAGGGAACATTGATTACCTTTCCCCAACTCACCCCATCGGAGAACATTGATTACCTTTCCCCAGCTCACCCAATCGGGGAACATTGATTACCTTTCCCAAGCTCACCCCATCGGAGAACATTTATTACCTTTCCCCAGCTCACCCAATCGGAGAACATTGATTACCTTTCCCCAACTTACCCCATCGGGGAACATTGATTACCTTTCCCCAGCTCACCCCATTGGAGAACATTGATTACCTTTCCCCAGCTCACCCCATTGGAGAACATTGATTACCTTTCCCAAGCTCACCCCATCGGAGAACATTGATTACCTTTCCCCAGCTCACCCCATCGGGGAACATTGATTACCTTTCCCAAGCTCACCCAATCGGGGAACATTGATTACCTTTCCCCAGCTCACCCAATCAGGGAACATTGATTACCTTTCCCAAGCTCACCCAATCGGGGAACATTGATTACCTTTCCCAAGCTCACCCAATCAGGGAACATTGATTACCTTTCCCCAGCTCACCCAATCAGGGAACATTGATTACCTTTCCCCAACTCACCCCATCGGAGAACATTGATTACCTTTCCCCAGCTCACCCAATCGGGGAACATTGATTACCTCTCCCCAACTCACCCCATCGGAGAACATTGATTACCTTTCCCCAGCCCACCCAATCGGGGAACATTAATTACCTTTCCCAAGCTCACCCCATCGGAGAACATTGATTACCTTTCCTCAGCTCACCCAATCAGAGAACATTGATTACCTTTCCCCAACTTCCCCCTTTGGGGAACATTGATTACCTTTCCCCAGCTCACCCCATTGGAGAACATTGATTACCTTTCCCAAGCTCACCCCATCGGAGAACATTGATTACCTTTCCCCAGCTCACCCCATCGGGAAACATTGATTACCTTTCCCCAGCTCACCCCATCGGGGGAACATTGATTACCTATTCCCAGCTCACCCCATCGGAGAACATTGATTACCTTTCCCCAGCTCACCCCATCGGGGGAACATTGATTACCTCTCCCCAGCTCACCCCATCGGAGAACATTGATTACGTCTCCCCAGCTCACCCCATCGGAGAACATTGATTACCTTTCCCCACCTCACCCCATCAGGGAACATTGATTACCTTTCCCCAACTTACCCCATCAGGGAACATTGATTACCTCTCCCCAGCTCACCCCATCGGAGAACATTGATTACCTTTCCCCACCTCACCCCATCAGGGAACATTGATTACCTTTCCCCAACTTACCCCATCAGAGAACATTGATTACCTTTCCCCAGATCACCCCATCAGGAAACATTGATTACCTTTCCCCAGATCACCCCATCAGGGAACATTGATTACCTTTCCCCAGCTCACCCCATCAGAGAACATTGATTACCTTTCCCCAACTCACCCTATCGGGGAACATTGACTACCTTTCCCCAACTCACCCTATCGGGGAACATTGATTACCTTTCCCCAGCTCACCCTATCGGGGAACATTGATTACCTTTCCCCAACTCACCCTATCGGGGAACATTGATTACCTTTCCCCAACTTACCCCATCGGGGAACATTGATTACCTTTCCCCAACTTACCCCATCGGGGAACATTGACTACCTTTCCCCAGCTCACCCCATCGGAGAACATTGATTACCTTTCCCCAACTTACCCCATCGGAGAACATTGATTACCTTTCCCAGGCTCACCCCATCGGGGAACATTGATTTCCTTTCCCCAGCTCACCCTATCGGGGAACATTGATTACCTTTCCTCAACTTACCCCATCGGAGAACATTGATTACCTTTCCCAAGCTCACCCCATCGGAGAACATTGATTACCTTTGCCCAGCTCACCCCATCAGAGAACATTGATTACCTTTCCCCAGCTCACCCCATCGGAGAACATTGATTACCTTTCCCCAGCTCACCCCATCGGGGGAACATTGATTACCTTTCCCCACCTCACCCCATCGGGGGAACATTGATTACCTTTCCCCAGATCACCCCATCAGTAAACATTGATTACCTTTCCCCAGCTCACGCCATCGGAGAACATTGATTACCTTTCTCCAGCTTACCCCATCTGGGAACATTGATTACCTTTCTCCAGCTCACCCCATCGGGGAACATTGATTACCTTTCCCCAGCTCACCCCATCTGGGAACATTGATTACCTTTCCCCAGCTCACCCCATCGGGGAACATTGATTACCTTTCCCCACCTCACCCCATCAGAGAACATTGATTACCTTTCCCCAGCTCAACCCATCGGAGAACATTGATTACCTTTCCCCAGATCACCGCATCAGGGAACATTGATTACCTTTCCCCAGCTCACCCCATCGGGGAACATTGGCTACCTTTCCCCAGCTCAACCCATCGGGGAACATTGCAGCCAGGTAGTGTTGGGCTGTTCGCCAAACACCCCGCAATGCAAAACAATGCATTCTGCACCCTGATTGGGCAAAGCTTTGCCCAATCAGGGAGCAGTGTAAGCTGGTTGTTAAGGAGAGGGGTTGGGAAGCCGGCCGCGGCTTCCTTAACCGATGAGTCTTCAGCTGTCAACTGGTTTCCCCTCCGACAGCTAAATAAATGAAAAATTAGTGCCGGTTAAAGAAAAAAACAGTCCAGCATGCACCGGTCTGTGACGTGGCAACGTCACCTGGTGGCCCCGCCCTTACCTATATAAGAACTGTCAAAGCACAGAGGAGGCATTTGGTGGGCAGCCAGCCTAGAAGGCGGAGCGTTTATTTATTTTTACAGGTCAGCGGACGGCGTGATTGACGATGGATTTACATCGAGGGACACAGTTTTTTTATTTTTTAACAGAGGATTTGTCAAAAACTTGTCTTGTTTTTATTTTTTTGTACATTTTTTTTTGGTGAATGGGTAGGGGTACAATATACCTGATACTCATTCACATGGGGGGGGGGGGGGGTCAGGATCTGGAGGTCCCCTTGTTAAAGGGGGCTTTCAGATTCTGATATCCCCCTGCAGATCCCCACAACCACCAGTCACAATTGTGGGGATGAGGCACCCCCCCTCCATGTTGAGGGCATGTAGATTGGTATGGTTCGGAGGGGAGCGCTTGCTCGCCCCCAACCCTTTTCCTGACCTGCCAGGCTGCATGCTCAGATAAGGGTCTGGTATGGAATGTAAGGGGAACCTCTACGTCATTTTTTTTCCTCTATTTTATTCAATAACCGTGTGCCGGCAATTGTAACCGTGAGTCATTTTAAATGTGATTTGACTTGTTTTTTTTTTTTCTTTAAAATTTTCAGCTTTGCTGCAGCAGGTTCTATACACGGTACAGATGCACCACTTAACAGGCAGACTAAGGGGAACCCCAGGCACTATATTTAAAGGAATATTTCATTTTTATTGTTGCACTTTAAGTATCATTAAAATCACGTCTCCTGTAAAAACGATTGTTTTGTTTTTATTAATTGCATTGATATATGACCCCCAGGGCAGTTCCCTGACCCCCATACCCCTTTTATTGCCAATTACTTGCATATAAGCCTTCAAAATGGGCAATTTAGATTTTTCTTGTTCGGCTCCCGTGAACTTCAATAGGGTTCGCTGTTCAGGTTAGAACATTTCCCCTGTTCGGGAGTTCTGCTGCGAGCTGAACAGGGGGGTGTTCGGCCCATGTCTACAGCCAGTTTATCAACAACATTGTTCAGCCACTGAAACAGAAAGATAGAAAGGAACATTGTTTAATTTGACTTTGATTGACAGCAGCAGGAGCCGCTTCTGTGTCTCAGCCAATCAGGAGGGAGTGTCCCGGACGACCAGGCACTCCTGGACATCGCTAGACAGAGATGGGGCTCAGATAAATATTAGGGGGGAGGGGGGCTGCTGCACACAGAAGGTTTTTTATCTTAATGCATAGAAAGCACTTTCTGCCTTTACAACACCTTTAATTTACTCTAATCAACCTTAATTAACTCCTTATTCTCTTTCTCCATTTAATTATTATTTTCTGCTGATTTTTTTTTTGTTCACTTCTTTTTTATAAACAATTAAAATTAATATTAATATTTTTACACTTTTAACATTTATTTACACATTGCACAAAATTAAAAAAAAATAATGTATTTCATTTGTAAACATTGGCAACATTAGAAAATATGTATCTCCATTAAATTTTAGGGTGTGGCAGCCCACGAAACAGAAAATTCACATAGACATCAGTTTCCCATGCATGGGCTCTTCCACATCAACATTACCAGTCAACCACAAATACTGAGCCACCTGGTTCCATAGTTAGCAGCACTGCTGCTCTTCTTTCCAGTCCCTCTGACTGTATTGTCCAGCTCCCCTGGTTCACTTGGCTCCCTTAGCCTTTGGGCGCATCGCCCTGCTGCACAGCCCACGCCTGGCTTCTGGAGAGGGTTCTCTTGACCTCCATAGGAGCCCACCTGACTCCTGGAACGAGACCTCCTGTGTCCTGGCTGGGGCTCTTCTAATCCCTCTGTGAGATCTCCTGTCTCTTGACTGCTGGCTAAAGCTCCTTACCCCTAGGTGAGACATCCTGTTTTTCTATTCATGGCTGGGGCTCTTCTGACCCCAGGGTGAGATCTCCTGTCCCCTGGCTCCTGGCTGGGGTACCTCTGACCCCTGGGTAAGACCTCCTGTCTATTGACTCCTGGCTGGGGCTCCTTTGACCTCTGGATGAGACCTCATGTCACTTGACTCCTGGGTGGGACACTTCTGACCCCTGGGTGGGACCTCTTATCCCTGGACTGCTGGCAGGGGCTCCTCTGTGCCCTGGGTGAGATCTCCTGTCTCTTGACTCCTGTTTGGGGCTCCTCTGACTTCTGGATGAGACCTCCTGTCTCTTGGCTCTTAGCTGGGGCAATTCTGACCCCTGAGTGAGACCTCCTGTCTTGTGGCTCCTGGCTGGGGCACCTCTGACCCCTCGTTGAGACCTCATGTCTCTTGACTCCTAGCTGGGGCTCCTCAGACCCCAGGATAAGACCTCCTTTCTCTTGACCCCTGGCTGGGGCACCTCTGACCCCTGGTTGATATTTCGATGGGTCGAGTGAGAGAGTTGAGGATACCGTTGCCTTCAGCGACATCGAGGACTTCTTCTTCTGCCACCAGAAATTGGAAAATGGGCTCATTCATGCTGCAGTGCCTGCATAAGTACCCCTTGATTTGGGTCATCAGAAAGAGGGACCATTGCTGCCATTACTGTCCACCACTGTGGATCCATTTTACAATGGGAAAATGCCAGACCTCATACTACTATCACATACGGAGAAAAAAAATGTGCCATCTGGAACAGGTTCTGCATAAGAACCTCATAATTTCATTTCTAGAGAGTGACAGGATCCCCTTTCATGTTCAACATGCCTTGGATCCTTAGGTTGATGAAAGGAGAAGCAGCATTGACAGTGATTGCTTTCAAGTCCAACTCCATGATCACAATCAGCATCTATGCAAAAATGGCAACCACTCCAATCTATAACAAGTTTACACTAAGATGCATCGGGAATGGGAGGGACAGAGGAATGGAATGGGGGCCCATGGGAGGAAAAGAAGGATGGGGGTCAACAGGAGTGATTCAGGAATAAGGGGCCCTAGGAAGCATAGAAAGATGGGAGCATTAAGGAGGACAAGGGGAAAGGGGTCAATAGGAGAGACAGGGGGGTGTGGGTTCAAAGGAGGGAAATAAGGATGGAGGTCCATGGAAAGGACAGGGATATGAGGGTCCACAAGAGGGGCAAAGGCTTAGAGACCAGTAGCTATAGCAACAGAGAGGTTCACACCGACCAGCAGGATAAATACACCAGGAGGTCATATTGACATTGGTTCACTCGAGGTGCGGGGTCTAAGCATTAACCAGTAATCAGCAGAAAGAGCAATGGTGATCCATAGGAGGGACAAAGATATGGGGTCCATAGGAGGGAGAGAGGAAAGTGAATTCAAAGGAAGGAAGGAGGGATGGTACTTAGTCCACAGTAAAGAAAGAGGATAATGGTCCATAGGGGGAACAGAGGAAGAGGGGGCCATAGGAGGAACAGAGAACAGGTCTTCATACGAAAGACAGAGGGAAGGGGATCCGAAGAAGGGAAGAGGGAGATTGACCCATGAGAAAGAAAGAGGAATGGTGGTCCATAGGGGGAACAGAGTGATGGGGGTAAATAGGAGTGACAGAATGATGGGAGTCCATAGGAGGAACAGAAGGATGGGGTCTATGGGAGTGGCAGATGAGTGGGGTCAATAGGAGGGACAGCAGGATGGGTGTTCAATGGAGGAAAGAGTGATATGGCTCCATAGGAGGGACAGAGAGAATGGGTTTGAGGGACAGGAGTCCATAGGAGACAGAGGGATGGGGTCCATAGAAGGGGAAAGAGGGATGGGGTTTATGGGATAGATAGATGGATGGGGTCAATAGGAGGAAAGAGGGATAGGACTCCATAAGACGGACAGAGGGTAGTTGTCAGGAAAGACGTCTGCATTGTACAGCTGCCATTCCCAGACACACACATGTGAGCAGGCGCCAACAAGGAACAAACAGAACAGCCACCGGCACATAAGCGCATGCGCGAATGCTAACGCGGCTGAGCGTTTGCGTGCGCGCGCCTGTCACCAGACCTGGCACCAGACCTGGCACCAAATGGCCAATTTAAACGGAGCTTCAGCGCTGTCTAATTGCTGCTTGGTACACAGCGTTTATGTAAATCCCGATTCCTGTGTTGACTTCAGATACTGATCCGGCTTGCTCCCGACTTCCCCTCTCTGCTTCCTGCTCCGACCCCTGGATTAACTACAGACTCTGTAAATGCCTGTTGTTCCTGTTTACCCTGCATCTGTTGACAACCCTACCTGTGACCCAACTACATTTTTGCCTGCCATTTATGTCTATCTGCCTGTCTGTTACCTACCCGGCTCGCCTGACCCTGCTTCCAGCTCCTCCAGCCTGCTTCAGCTCCTTCAGTCCAGCTTAGCACCTCCAGGTTCCTGCTTCCTGTTGTGCATCCACAGTCTGTCACCAGCCAAGTCTGCCAGCCTGTCTGCTGCCTCATCTGCCTGCTACCAGCCAAGTCTGGCTTCCTGCCTGTGAGTTCCTGGCTATTATCTGTACAGACTTCTGGACTGATCCTAGACACTCTTACCCCGCCATGCTCCAGTAGCTGCTGTCTCACCATCAGTGGTCCTTGAGCCGGAGCTGTACGAGAGATCCTACTCTACACGTTGGGCTCACAACCAGGTACGTGACAGTAGGAGTTCGTAAGGGGGACAGAAAATGGAGTCCACAGGTGGAACAGAAGGATAGAAGTCCACAGGACGGAAAGAGGAATGGGGCTCCATAGGAAGGACAGAAGGATGGGGGTCCATAGGAGGACCAGATGGATAGGGTCAACAGGATAGAAAGAGGGATGGGATTCATAGAAAGAACAGAATGATGAGGGTCCATGGGAGGGATACAAAGGAAGGAAATGTGGATGGTGGTCCACAGGAAAAAAAGAGGAACAGTGGCCCATAGGAGAAACAGGGGGATAGGGTTCCATAGGAGGGGCAGATGGTCAGCCTTCATAGAATAGGAAAGGGGTCTATGGGAAGGACAAATTGGTGGGGATCAATAGGAGGGACAGGAGGATAGGGTCTATAGGAGGGACAGAGAATGAGTCTCCATGGGAATGACAGAGGGAAAGGGATCCAAAAGAAGGGAAGGAGGAATGTTGGTACACGAAGTGATGGAGGTCCATAGGAGGCATAGAGGAAAGAAGATCAAATGGAAGGAAGGAGGGATGCTGGTCCACAGGATAGAGAGAGAAATAGTTGTCCATAGGAGGGACAGAGGGATGGGGTTCCTAGGAGGGAAAGACGGAAGGGGTCTATTGGAAGGACAGATTGGTGCCGGAAAGAGGGAAGGGGTTCATAGGAGGGACAAAGGGATGAGCGTCACATGAGGGACAGCAGGATGGGGCCATAGGTGCTACAGATGAATGGGGGTCAATGGGAGGAACAGAAGGATGGTGCTCCAAAAGAGGAAAGAGGGAAATGGTTCCAAAGGAGGTACAGAGGAAAGGGGTCCATAGGAAGGGCCGCTAAATTAAAGATCACAGGAGGGACAAAGGGATGGGGGGGTCACTTGAGAGACAGAGGGATGGGGTCATAGGAGGTAAAGAAGGATAGGGTCTATGGGAAGGACAGAGGGATGGGGGTCCAAAAAAAAGGAAAGGAATAGGGCTCTATAGGATAGACAGAGGGAAAGAGTCCATCAGAGGATTAGAAATATTGGAGTCGACAGGTGGGACAGAGGGATGCGGGTCCATAGTAAGGGCAGGGAGATGGGGGTCCATAGGAGGGACACAGGTATGGGGTCAACAGGAGGGACAGATGGATGGGAGACCATCAGAGGGACTTGAGGAGGGGGGTCAAAAAGAAGGTAAAGAGGAATGGACTCATTTTGAGGGGCAAAAGTTGCGGGGTTCATAGAAGAGACAGAGGGATGGAGGTTCATGGGAGAATTGGTGGTCCATAGGCAGGGATAAGGGATTGGTGGTCCATAGGAGGAACAAAAGGATTAGGGTCTTTGGGAAGGACAGAAGAATGGGAGTCCATAGAGGAAACAAAGCAGTGGTGAACCATAATATACTCCGTAGTTGAGACAGAGGGATCAGATCCAAAGAAAAACAGAGGGATAGGAGTCCATAGAAGTGACAGGGTGATGTAGGTCAAAAGGACAGAAGAATGAGGGTCATTAGGAGCATAGAAAAATGGGGGTCCATATGAGCGACAGTGGGACGCAGGACCATATAGGAGGTACAGAAGGATGGGGTTCCATAGAAGTAACAGTGGTCCACAGAAAGAACAGAGAGATGGAGGGACAGAAGAATGGGGGTACAAAAGAGGGACTATGGGATGAGGTCTCTAGGAGAGACCAGGAGATGGGGTTTCACAGAAAAATCAAAGAAATGGGGTTTCACAGGAGAGACAGAACAATGGGGGTCCACAGGAGGGACAGAGGGATGTGGATCCAAAGGGGTAAACGGAGGGATGACGTTCCATGGAAAGCACAGAGAGGTGGGGATTTGTAGAAGGGTTAGAGGGATTTGGGTCCACAGCAGAAATAGAGGAATTGGGGTTCATGGAAACAACAGAGGAATTGAGGTCTAGGGAGGGGACAGAGGGATAGGGACCATAGAAGTAACAGGGAAAGTGGTCCACAGGAAGGACAGAGAGAAAGAGATTTGAAGGTGGGAAAGAGGGGTGTGGGTCTATAGGAGAGAGAGAGAAGGATGGGGTTACATAGGAGGAACAAAAAGTTGGGGGTCCAAAGGAGGACAGAAGGATGGGAGTCAATGGGAAGAAAGACGGATGGGGATCAATAGGAAGGACAGCAGGGCATTCTATATAAGAGTAGCAGAAGCATGGGGATTCATAAGGGTCAAAGAGATGGGGGTTCACAGGAGGGACGGAGCGATGGGGGTCCATAGAATGGACAGAGGGATGGGGGTCCACAGAAGGAATAGAGGGATGGTGACCCACAAAAAGGACAGGGATTTGGGTCCATAGGAGGGGAAGAGGGATGTGGGTCCCTAGGAGAGACAGAGGGATGGGGGTCCATAGGAGGGGAAGAGGGATAGGGGTCCATAGGAACAATAGAGGGATTGGGGTCCTGGAGGTGAAAGGGGGATAGGAATGATGTCTATAGAAAGCATAAATGGATTTTGGTCAACAGAATAGTCAAAGAGATGGGGGATCGTGGGAAAGACAGAGGGATGGGGGCCCAAAGGAGGTACAGAGGAATTGGGAACAAGAGAGAGATTGGGGTCCAGGAGATGACAGGGGGATTGGGGTCCATAGGAAGGACAAAGGACTGGTGGAACAGAGAGAGGAGGAACATATGAGGGATGAAAGGATGGGGACCCAAAGGAAGAAAAGAGAGATTGGGGTTCACATGAGAAGCAGAGGGATAAGGATGTATAGGAGGAGGCAGAGGGATAGGGGTCCATAGGAGGGACAGAGGGATAGGGTCCACAAGAGGGATAGGGGACCATAAAAGGGATATAGGGAATGGGGGTCTAAAGCAGGAAAAAAAGGATGGGGTCCATAGGAAATGAAGAAATCCTGGACTGCAGCACTCTGAAGAAAGACCTCTTTATTTGTAAACGGTTAAAATCCAACAAAAGCCACCTCACAGGAACAATGTGTAGCAGTAGCTAACGCGTTTCACATCGATAGCTAACGTGTTAAAGGACAAGAGAATATATAAATAGAAAAGTGGGGTAGAGAAACTACCAATCAGAGCTTTAGCAATTAAAATACACCTGGAACACCAATTAGACCAAACATCCCAAGAATGGAGAACACCCGTCAGCTGAGGACATTAAGAAAAGAAAGCATCCAAACAGAAAGAAGAAATATCAATGAATGGCAGAAAAACTTGGAAGCTATAACATTGTTTTATCATGGTGTTCATATCATAATCGGATAATTGATGTAATGATAACAACACTAAAGAATAATAAAAATGAGAATAATAAAGCAGTAAATAAAAAGTGAAAATAAAAAGAAAGAAAAAAGTATATATTATACATACATATATAAATGAAAAATTCATATAAAATTGAATAAAAGATTTTCCCAACAGTATGTAAACATATATCAGTTTTAAAGAGCAGTTATGCATTGCAAAAGTGAGAGCACTAAAAGTCAATGAGCGTCTCTATATATGAATGTAAAATATGTGTTATACATTACAAAACACGGAAACACTATTTCCAGAGAGAAAATGAATTAACAATGATAGAATATCTAGGTAGTATATTAAAATAGTTTGGATAATCCGAATGAACAGATAATAGGTATGTTAATATCATTGCCCCGAAGTGTATAACGAACTGCTCACCAAGATATTCTATCTATCATTGCTAATTCATTTTCTCCCTGGAAATAGTGTTTCCGTGTTTTGTTAAGTAATGTATAACAACATTTTGGATGGGGGTCTATAGGAGGCACAGAGGGATGAGGGTCTATAGGAGGAACAGAGGGATGGGGGTCTATAGGAGGAACAGAGAGATGGGGGTCTATAGGAGGGACAGGGAGATGGGGGTCTATAGGAGGAACAGAGAGATGGGGGTCTATAGGAGGAACAGAGGGATGGGGTCTATAGGAGGGACAGAGGGATGGGGGTCTATAGGAGGAACAGGGAGATGGGGGTCTATAGGAGGAACAGAGAGATGGGGGTCTATAGGAGGGACAGAGGGATGGGGGTCTATAGGAGGAACAGGGAGATGGGGGTCTATAGGAGGGATGGGGGTCTATAGGAGGGACAGAGGGATGGGGGTCTATAGGAGGAACAGAGAGATGGGGGTCTATAGGAGGAACAGAGAGATGGGGGATCTATAGGAGGGACAGAGGGATGGGGGTCTATAGGAGGGACAGAGAGATGGGGGTCTATAGGAGAGACAGAGGGATGGGGGTCTATAGGAGGGACAGAGAGATGGGGGTCTATAGGAGAGACAGGGGGATGGGGGTCTATAGGAGGGACAGAGGGATGGGGGTCTATAGGAGGGACAGAGGGATGGGGGTCTATAGGAGGGACAGAGGGATGGGGGTCTATAGGAGGAACAGAGGGATGGGGTCTATAGGAGGGACAGAGGGATGGGGGTCTATAGGAGGAACAGGGAGATGGGGGTCTATAGGAGGGACAGAGGGATGGGGGTCTATAGGAGGGACAGAGGGATGGGGGTCTATAGGAGAGACAGAGGGATGGGGGTCTATAGGAGAGACAGAGAGATGGGGGTCTATAGGAGGCACAGAGGGATGAGGGTCTATAGGAGGAACAGAGGGATGGGGGTCTATAGGAGGAACAGAGAGATGGGGGTCTATAGGAGGGACAGGGAGATGGGGGTTTATAGGAGGAACAGAGAGATGGGGGTCTATAGGAGGAACAGAGGGATGGGGGTCTATAGGAGGGACAGAGGGATGGGGGTCTATAGGAGGAACAGAGGGATGGGGCCTATAGGAGGGACAGAGGGATGGGGGTCTATAGGAGGAACAGGGAGAATGGGGGTCTATAGGAGGAACAGAGAGATGGGGGTCTATAGGAGGAACAGGGAGATGGGGGTCTATAGGAGGGACAGAGGGATGGGGGTCTATAGGAGAGACAGAGGGATGGGGGTCTATAGGAGAGACAGAGGGATGGGGGTCTATAGGAGGAACAGGGAGATGGGGGTCTATAGGAGGAACAGAGAGATGGGGGTCTATAGGAGGGACAGAGGGATGGGGGTCTATAGGAGGGACAGAGGGATGGGGGTTTATAGGAGGGACAGAGGGATGGGGGTCTATAGGAGGGACAGAGGGATGGGGGTCTATAGGAGGAACAGGGAGATGGGGGTCTATAGGAGGGACAGAGGGATGGGGGTCTATAGGAGAGACAGAGGGATGGGGGTCTATAGGAGAGACAGAGGGATGGGGGTCTATAGGAGGAACAGGGAGATGGGGGTCTATAGGAGGGACAGAGGGATGGGGGTCTATAGGAGGAACAGGGAGATTGGGGGTCTATAGGAGGGACAGAGGAATGGGGGTCTATAGGAGGGACAGAGGGATGGGGGTCTATAGGAGGAACAGGGAGATGGGGGTCTATAGGAGGAACAGGGAGATGGGGGTCTATAGGAGGGACAGAGGGATGGGGGTCTATAGGAGAGACAGAGGGATGGGGGTCTATAGGAGGAACAGAGGGATGGGGGTCTATAGGAGAGACAGAGGGATGGGGGTCTATAGGAGGGACAGAGGGATGGGGGTCTATAGGAGGAACAGAGGGATGGGGGTCTATAGGAGGAACAGGGAGATTGGGGGTCTATAGGAGGGACAGAGGGATGGGGGTTTATAGGAGGGACAGAGGGATGGGGGTCTATAGGAGGGACAGAGGGATGGGGGTTTATAGGAGGGACAGAGGGATGGGGGTCTATAGGAGGGACAGAGGGATGGGAGTCTATAGGAGGAACAGGGAGATGGGGGTCTATAGGAGGGACAGAGGGATGGGGGTCTATAGGAGGGACAGAGGGATGGGGGTCTATAGGAGGGACAGAGGGATGGGGGTCTATAGGAGAGACAGGGGGATGGGGGTCTATAGGAGGGACAGAGGGATGGGGTCTATAGGAGGGACAAAGGGATGGGGGTCTATAGGAGGGACAGAGGGATGGGGGTTTATAGGAGGGACAGAGGGATGGGGGTCTATAGGAGAGACAGGGGGATGGGGGTCTATAGGAGGAACAGAGAGATGGGGGTCTATAGGAGGGACAGAGAGATGGGGGTCTATAGGAGGGACAGAGGGATGGGAGTCTATAGGAGGAACAGGGAGATGGGGGTCTATAGGAGGGACAGAGGGATGGGGGTCTATAGGAGGGACAGAGGGATGGGGGTCTATAGGAGGGACAGAGGGATGGGGGTCTATAGGAGAGACAGGGGGATGGGGGTCTATAGGAGGGACAGAGGGATGGGGTCTATAGGAGGGACAAAGGGATGGGGTCTATAGGAGAGACAGAGGGATGGGGGTCTATAGGAGGGACAGAAGGATGGGGGTCTATAGGAGGGACAGAGGGATGGGGGTCTATAGGAGGGACAGAGGGATGGGGGTTCATAGTAGGGACAGAGGGATGGGGGTCTATAGGAGGGACAGAGGGATGGGAGTCTATAGGAGGGACAGAGGGATGGGGGTCTATAGGAGAGACAGAGGGATGGGGGTCTATAGGAGAAACAAAGGGATGGGGGTCTATAGGAGGAACAGAGGGATGGGGGTCTATAGGGGGGACAGAGGGATGGGGTCTATAGGAGAGACAGAGGGATGTGGGTCTATAGGGGGGACAGAGGGATGGGGGTCTATAGGAGGGACAGAGGGATGGGGGTCTATAGGAGGGACAGAGTGATGGGGGTCTATAGGAGGGACAGAGGGATGGGAGTCTATAGGAGAGACAGAGGGATGGGGGTCTATAGGAGGGACAAAGGGATGGGGTCTATAGGAGAGACAGAGGGATGGGGGTCTATAGGAGGGACAGAAGGATGGGGGTCTATAGGAGGGACAGAGTGATGGGGGTCTATAGGAGGGACAGAGGGATGGGAGTCTATAGGAGAGACAAAGAGATGGGGGTCTATAGGAGAGACAGAGGGATGGGGGTCTATAGGAGAAACAAAGGGATGGGGGTCTATAGGAGGAACAGAGGGATGGGGGTCTATAGGAGGAACAGAGGGATGGGGGTCTATAGGAGGAACAGGGGATGGGGGTCTATAGGGGGGACAGAGGGATGGGGGTCTATAGGAGAGACAGAGGGATGGGGGTCTATAGGGGGGACAGAGGGATGGGGGTCTATAGGAGGGACAGAGGGATGGGGGTCTATAGGAGGGACAGAGTGATGGGGGTCTATAGGAGGGACAGAGGGATGGGGGTTTATAGGAGGGATGGGGGTCCATAGAACAAGCTATACAAAAAATGGCAACCATGGGTGGGCTCCCTCCAGGCATACATGCCCTTCATTTATCCTCTGCTATATACAGTATATACAATATTTTCCTACTTAGAGACTCTGAAAATATAGAGTTAGGACCGCAGTATACAGAGGAGCCCTGACTTGTGACCTCAAAATATATTTGCAAACGTTGTAGAATGGAACCCCCTGTTTTTAAAGTGTATTGTTAGATGGGGTCCCTTTGTTTATTTACAGGTGAGCTGGTAAGTGTGCTGAGAGATGTCTGCTTATTTGTAATGGGGGTCCATAGAATAGACAGAGGGATGGAGTTCAAGGGATAAGACAGAGGGATGGGGTTCAAGGGAAAAGACAGAGGGATGGAGTTCAAGGGATAAGACAGAGGGATGGGGTTCAAGGGAAAAGACAGAGGGATGGAGTTCAAGGGATAAGACAGAGGGAAGGGGTTCAAGGGAAAAGACAGAGGGATGGAGTTCAAGGGAAAAGACAGAGGGATGGGGTTCAAGGGATAAGACAGAGGGATGGGGTTCAAGGAATAAGACAGAGGGATGGGGTTCAAGGGAAAAGACAGAGGGATGGGGTTCAAGGGATAAGACAGAGGGATGGGGTTCAAGGGAAAAGACAGAGGGATGGAGTTCAAGGGATAAGACAGAGGGAAGGGGTTCAAGGGAAAAGACAGAGGGATGGAGTTCAAGGGAAAAGACAGAGGGATGGGGTTCAAGGGATAAGACAGAGGGATGGGGTTCAAGGAATAAGACAGAGGGATGGGGTTCAAGGGAAAAGACAGAGGGATGGGGTTCAAGGGATAAGACAGAGGGATGGGGTTCAAGGGATAAGACAGAGGGATGGGGTTCAAGGAATAAGACAGAGGGATGAGGTTCAAGGGATAAGACAGAGGGATGGGGTTCAAGGGAAAAAAGACAGAGGGATGGGGTTCATAGGAAAAGACAGAGGGATGGGGTTCAAGGGATAAGACAGAGGGATGGGGTTCAAGGGAAAAGACAGAGGGATGGGGTTCAAGGGATAAGACAGAGGGATGGGGTTCAAGGGAAAAGACAGAGGGATGGGGTTCAAGGGATAAGACAGAGGGATGGGGTTCAAGGGATAAGACAGAGGGATGGGGTTCAAGGAATAAGACAGAGGGATGGGGTTCAAGGGAAAAGACAGAGGGATGGGGTTCAAGGGATAAGACAGAGGGATGGGGTTCAAGGGAAAAGACAGAGGGATGGGGTTCAAGGAATAAGACAGAGGGATGGGGTTCAAGGGATAAGACAGAGGGATGGGGTTCAAGGGAAAAACAGAGGGATGGGGTTCAAGGGAAAAAACAGAGGGATGGGGTTCAAGGGAAAAGACAGAGGGATGGGGTTCAAGGGATAAGACAGAGGGATGGGGTTCAAGGAATAAGACAGAGGGATGGGGTTCAAGGGAAAAGACAGAGGGATGGGGTTCAAGGGATAAGACAGAGGGATGGGGTTCAAGGAATAAGACAGAGGGATGGGGTTCAAGGAATAAGACAGAGGGATGGGGTTCACAGGAGGTACAGAAGAATGGAGATCCATAGGAGGGTCCACAGGAGTGACTGGTTTGGGGTTCAAAAAGTTGGGTAAAGGGATGGAGGTCTATAAGTGGAGCGGGGATTGTGGTTGGATGGAAGGATGGGGGTCTAAAAGAGTCCTTAGGAAGAAATGAAATAGGAGGGAGGAGATAGGAGAGTATATAGGAGGTGGAGGAGGGTATATAGCAGGGGAGAGAGGAGGGTATATAGGAGGGAGGAGGGTATATAGGAGGCGGAGGGTATATAGGAGGGAGGAGGGTATATAGGAGTGTATATAGGAGGGAGGAGGGTATATAGGAGGGGGGAGGGTAT